>SJYF01000444.1:332376-348859 GCA_006410515.1 Procapra przewalskii
GTGGTGATCAGATCCAGACAGGCAGTGTCATTATCGCATGAGACAATCTGGTGTCTGTCTTGTTTGTTTCACCTGGTAGGTCAATGCCTTTCCATTAGCACCCGCACTGCTGTGCAGGGTAGAGCACATCGCAGCTGGGCATCTGCAAGCGATGGCTTCCAGGTGTTAGCCTACAGAAAATCACTGAAAGTCAATGCAGACGTCGAGCTCCAGACATTCAGCTGCGAAAAGCCTTCCAGGCAAGGTCATGGTTTTGGTACTTGTAGCAGAAACCGGAGAGAAACTCTGAAAGCCCTGCCCATGTTGTCCCAGAGGGAGAGCTGACAAAAGTTGGCTCCATTGCGGAAAAACATTTCAGGTATATAAAATGTCCACCACTCCCTGAGGCAATAAAAAGTGTTTAAAGCGTAGTTTGAAGGAAAACAAAAACTACCTCTTGAATGTTGTCTGCACGGCAGGTAAATGAATCTTTTCTGAGTGAAGGTCCCTTTGTCTCTTGGCAATCCAGCATTTATTCCTTCATGCTCAGCAATGGGAAATATCCCCCTTCCAAAATTCAAGCCATCTGCACTATTAGCAACACTATCAATCCTAGCCAGTAAATCACCCCACCCAATATTCTTGACAACACAAATTCTGTAGTATGTTAAAACATTATAATAAACGACAACATGGTATGATCTATGAGGCCTCTTAACACTATCCACTTCATCCAGCTGGGAAAATTATGGCCCCCCAAATCTTCATAATTTTGAGCACTTATGTGTGCTGAACAGACTGAAAAATGTGTCAATTCTGTGGGATTTAAAAACCACTCACCCATGGAAGACACACTCAGCTTTTCTTGAAAGAAGACATTGGGGTCAAAATATCTTTTCTGTGGCCAAGCAGACAGAGAGTTAATAAAAATCAACAATCTGGTAGCTAGTTAATCATGCAAAATGGCTTCTTGTAGTAGCAAGTAAAACTTTTTTTCTGGCTTGGCTTATTCTGTGTGTAGTTATATTTCTTGGGGTTACATTTTACAAATGAGATAGGCTGTTTTTTGCTGTGAGAATATATGTAGTGGTTTGCAAATATTAAGGCATTAATATCCTCAGTCTCCTTAAGGCAGACACATTGGGAACATTCTGTTTCAAAAAATCCAGAAACAATGTATGAAGGATGCATCCAACACTTTCCACAATGATTAAAAAAAAAATCTTGTGCAGAGTTGCACTGAATGATTCATTATGAATCTTCTTGATTATTTCTTCACCAGGTAACTTTTCTTAAGACTCTATCAACTTCTGCAATAAAATATAATATATGGTGATTCCAAATACCAGAAATGATATCCTATGTACATTATGAAAAGCCCCCCTGGGAAACTTGTGGATGAACTCTTATCAGTAATAGAGGAGCTATGAAATATTTAAAGGGGGAGATATAAATAGGTACCTGGAAGCCATCACTAGGCACATAATATAATAAATGGCTTGAAGATTTGTTTTAGTCCAGCTTTGGCATTTCCTCTGCTGTAGTGACAGTAAGGGTGTCAATTATGTTGTACAGGTAAGCTGCATTAAGAAAACATTATTCAAGAGAGGAATGTAGCCCAACTAGCGTGCAAGATGTTGAAATAACAAACTAAGGAGAAAATTTCAAAACTGTGAAATATAGCACAGGTGGTAGAGCTGAGGGGAAGTTCTGTTCTTATTCAAGAGTAGTTGAAATTTACATACTGAAATCAGAATAATTCATATGTCCTATACTATTTATTGTCTAAGGATAAACAGACACTTAGGTCATCCACACATAAAGCCATTTTGACCATTCAGAGCACAGAGATTCGATGCATCAGTCTAGAGATTTTCTCTTGAGTGACAAACTAATTTTTAAAATGTCTTCAAAGAATGTTTCTCAGAATAGCCCTGTCTGATTCTTTCCAGCATGCTTCATCACTTGTCAATCAATAAATCATCCAATCAATCAACTGATCAATCAATCAGAACTAAATATTCTCATAAACAATCACTCCAGGGCTTTTGCATTTGAAATTGAGAACTGACATACAGTTGCTAGCATTTTGTTTCCAAGTAAGAATTTAGATAACAGAAACTACTAATATTGTGGGATTTAAGCAATGCTCAATAAGAGATCCTGTTTTAATGCCTAAGAAGAAATAGAAATATTTTCAGATTAAGCTGTTGTCCTTTCCAAGAATAAAGAGTTGGGACCTTACACTGATATACACGTTTACTCATGTGCACAAACAGCATTACACACAAAGTACATACATACATATTGTATGGATTCTACACCACCAATATTTCTATCTTAGCAAAATTTTATGGACTCTAAAGTGATGCCCATTCTTTATATTATCAAAATTTGGTTTATTGATGGTGGGCGGAGTGGTCTAGGCATAATTCCAACCTGGAAAAGTCCTCTGTGTCGACGTAAGATGATACTGTGAGAAGGTTCTCAGTCATAATTCAATCTTAAAACATGGACTAAAAAAAGATCTTGGGTTTTGGCAATGTGTACCAACTAAGTGACTGTGTCTCAGCTCCATACCTGCCCTTCTTCTGCCTGTGGTGAAGTCTACGCTAGGTGTCAGCAAACCGAGTTTCTGCTTTGCCAGATTGATCAGCCAATAAAGGGCAGAGAAAGTGTAGATAGGACTGTAAGGCTACAGAAGCAAAAAATGAACAGAGTGTCTGTATCAACTTACATTCCCACCAATAGTGCAAGAGGATTCTCTTTCCTCCACACCCTCTCCAGCATTTATTGTCTGTGGATTTTTGATGATGGGCATTTTAACTGGTGTGAGGTGATATTTCACTGTAGTTTTGATTTGCAGTTCTCCAATAATTAGTGGTGTTGAGCATCTTTTCACGTGCCTTCTGGCCATCTGGAAGCTCAGCTTGGTGTTCTGTGGTGACCTAGATGGGTGGGATGAGGGGAAAGGGTGGAAAGGAGGCTCAAGAGAGAGGGGGATATGTGTACACATGTAGTTGAATCACTTTGTTGTCCAGCAGAAAATAATCTAATATTGTGAAGCAACTATACCTCCAATTAAAAAATATGAAGTAATGCTAAAACATTAAAACAAACAAACGAATACTTGTGAGTTCTTATTTGTTTCTCCATGAACTTCCTATGGGCTTGCTGACCCCCTTGTCCTAAGCATCTCCCCAGCAACACATCTTCAGCTGGTAAGTGGCTGGTCGGTTCAGTTGAACCTCGTGTGCAGTTTTTCTGATACTGACAGAACCAACTTGATCATACCCCTAGCAGCCAGCTGGGCCCCCCTTACCAGGCAACTCAGTTCTGGGCTCATGAGGCCCCTCTTCCAAACTTCAAGATTGTAACAATCCAATTTTGTCTTTTGGTTTTCTCAGTCCTAATAGAGGCTGCTTCCTACCATTGCTACCTCTTTGATTGGGCAGGAGCTGGCAAACTGTAGCTTGTGACTGAATCCTGCCTGCTGCCTGTTTTTGTAAATAAAGTTTTATTGGAACATACCCAGGCTTAATCCTTCTGTCTGAAGCTCCTGCTTTCTTGTTCCAACTGCAGAGTCTCAGCTAATCATGATGACCTGCTGCTGCTGCTAAGTCGCTTCAGTCGTGTCCGACTCTGTGCGACCCCATAGGCGGCAGCCCACCAGGCTCCCCCATACCTGGGATTCTCCAGGCAAGAACACTGAAGTGGGTTGCCATTTCCTTCTCCAATGCATGAAAGTGAAAAGTGAAAGTCAAGTTGCTCAGTCGTGTCCGACTCTTCAAGACCCCATGAACTGCAGCCCACCAGGCTCCTCCGCCCATGGGATTCTCCAGGCAAGAACACTGGAGTGGGGTGCCATTGCCTTCTCTGAGAATCCAAACTATTTACTATCTGGTCCTCTATAGAAAACATTTGCTGAATTCTACAGTTCTCTTTTAACCTTTTCAATTACCTAGTTAACAACTTTATATCTAGTTAACTTTTAAAAATATTTAATTCCCTTTGTTCAAATAACTGGGAGGGGTTTCTATTTTCAAACTGATATAATGTAAAACATCTGAAAATCAACAAAAATTTGGCAAGTAAGAGGACTGTAAGAGAGACCTAGACAAGGGGAAAATAAAGGAAATAATCATAGGTTAAAAGCACCTTTGTAAAGAAACCAGCAAATCACCAGATTGTAGAATTAGCATGTTCCTAATGCTAAAGAAAACAAAGTTTTGTACCAAGGAGAAATGATGAATAGTCAAGAGGAACCTTATAACTGCAGACACTAAAATCAGATAAACTTGTGGCAAGAATATTTGTGAACAAGTACCATTGCTATGGAGACAGATACCAACTACAGATCAAAAGAATAACCTTAAAACCAGACTATATTTCAATGAAAATGAACTGTAGGTCTATTGAGCATATTTCTTCATGCTAATAAGTTTAAGCAAGTCTTATGAAAGTTGGAAATATGGACTCACTCAGATTACATTTCCATACAATTCTGCATTCTTTTCTTTTATATGGCTCTATTTTTGGTTATATATTTTATTTTATTTTTTGTCAGAAGTGCCAGATTTATATTTCAGAATACAATAATACACACATTGTACATTTGAGTAGAAAAGCTGACCTTGATTTTTAAATGTCATTATCCACAAAGAGTTGGACATGATGTAGCAAGTAAGCAACAACAATAAAACACAAATAATGTGAACCATATTTTAGAGTTTATGTTCTCTAATTCTGTTTTCTGCCCACCGTTTACTCCTAATGAGATATCTGGCCTGATAACTTTGAATTTCACAGTTTATTTTTTTTCTGTCAATCTCCTTTTACTTCTTGTTGATATATTTTTTAAAAACAGCAGCAACTATATTTAGTCCAGACAGAGTAACATGAACCAGCTTTTCCAGAGTAGAGAGCAGTGTCCAGCAGTCTACTGCACGCTTTATGTTCTTTATCTCATCGAAACCTCAGTGCACACCCATGCGAGACACTGTTAATGTCATTTCACAAATAAGCCAGTTGACACATAAAGAGGTTAAGAAATTTGCCCAGAGTCTCGAAGCTAATAAATGGCAGAGCAGAGACATGAATCGAATTCTGATTATCCTCAACACTTGCAGATAAAACTCTTCAAGTTTCTTGAATCCTGGGAAAAGGAGAAAAGAAGTATTGCTATCTACTCATTATTTTTATTCCATCTTTTGACAGGAACCCATGAAGGTACAACTAGTGGAAACAGAGCTTCTGCATGATATCCCCTGCTTATTAAGATGTGCTGCTTAAGGCACTATTTGTGGTTTGTTTTTCAGCCGCTGAGTCATGTCCAACTCTTTGCGACCCATGAGCTGCAGCACACCAGGCTTCCCAGCCCTTCACCATCTCCCAGAGTTTGCTCAAGCTCATGTCCATTGAGTTGGTGATGCAATCTCACCAACTCATCCTCTGCCCCCATCACTTCCCATGCATCTGTCTCTTCTCTCTCTTCAAACGAGCATAACTTCAATTCCTTTTAGAAGCTATTGTAATAACCTCTAATACACTCTATCTCCTCCCCTGCTTTACCTTCTTCAGTTCATTCCCTTCCTTATAAATAGAACAATCTCACTGGGATGCCAGCTGAACGTATCACTTGCTTCATACAATCCTTTGATTGCTTCTCACCATCGCAAAGAGTAGTTCTTAACCAAGTGATTGTGATACCGAGGAGAGCTGATCTGTTTGTTTATTCTAAAGAGATAGCTAGGTCTCCCTGGAAATTAAATAACTGAATTTTGAGATTTTTTTTTTAATGAATAAGAAAGGATTCTAGATATCCTTTTATTTACCCTAACTCCCTGGGTTTCAGACATGTTTGGATTAAGAAAGAGAAAGTGAGATGAAGTTGAAGTTAGGTCCATTGGAGTTATTCATTAATAGGGATCTGTCTGTGGCAAGATGGGGCACGTGGGAATTCTTCTTATGAGACCTGGTGATCTACAGGATAAGGCACAGAATCTTAGCCTTTCATGATCAGACTCAGGACAACTTTCTCCATGGAACCTCCCATTAATTCATAATGTGGTCCTTCTGCCTGCAGTAATGACCTACTGTGGTTCCTCCGCTGTCCTTTAGCCTTCATCATTTGGAATACTGATTCATAGGCCTGCAAAGCTCTTCCTCATCTTATTGCTTGATGTACTCCTCCATCTTTTCCAAGACTTGGTTTAAATAATTCCTATTCAAAGTCACCCTTTTCTGATATCTCCAGCCAGGAGTTATACACATCCTTTCCTGTTCTCAAATACTTATACTTTGATCACAGTGGCTGACATATATCTTCTACAATCTGTGTGCACAATAATCAATTATTATATTGTCTTCTTTCTAGAGAACTTCAATTTTTTTTTCTTTTTTTTGTCTTCTTTACATCTGCAGTGCCTGGGACACTGCAGTATAGGGGGAGCCAAAGACTTACTTGTTCAATGAATAGATCTCTTTACACTATTTTTAAAACTCAGAGAAAACATGAAAGACTATTACTGTAACTTTGCTCTACCCTCTCCTCACAAGGAGTAAAACAGGTGAGAAACTTTATTCACACCAAGAGTTATGAGTTAAACTCTGTTACTTTAAATATTGATGGATGAAGAGCCTTAACTCAAATAAATGATGTGACTTCAGACTTCGGTAAGAGAGAATTTTTGAATAACTTCATTCCTAGCATCATTTGCATTGAACTGTATCTTCCACCAACTAGGAAAGTCCTGACCTCTATTCTATATGGATAGAATGACAAATTGAGGAAAATTCTTGAAGAATCTCATAGGGTTACATTGTCATATTTATGCAAATTCTGAAGTACAACAGATGCCAGATGTACCAGAAGGGTTTCTCAAGAAAAGTTTGAGAGGTGGTCTGAAATAAAACACACAATCACCTTCTTCTTAATCCTGCATACATCAGCTGGTGAAAATATAATGCTTAAAAAGCATATAGCCAATGTCAAGCCAGTATTTTGAGCTTTCAGAAATTTTTTTAAACCAGAGGGTTTGTCACTCCTTATAGTTATTAAGTCAACCAATGAATAGTGAAAATTCCAAGCAAGTTTATATACTACAATCTTATATGACTGTCTTTATTTTTAAAATTGAACTGACTAGCTTTATTTTTCTCATGCAGTCACAGAGTTTAATTAGAGCTCGTGACCTAGTAACAGTGAAATAGCAGGTTTTCACCTTGGGAGTTATTGTTTTTTAAAAAAGGGGGGCAAGCCTATTATAGAAATAGTTTAAGAAATTTACCATAAGATAATTCAATCTGAACGTGAACTGTTAATAAGAAGTTGATTCTTGAGTTTTCAATAATGGGACAGGAAATAATTAAACTTGATCACTGACAAAGAGTCATGTGAAACTGGGAATATTAATGGTGCTATTTTGCCCTCAAAAGTTTCCCTGAAAACATAGGGTAATGCCATTAGTACTGAATTTGCCCACCTGTAGCAAAATTATTCCCTTAGGGTAGAGTAAATGTGAATAGAAACCATAATGTGATGAAGAAAAAGTCTGCAATGATTTATGTGTGTGGTCTAGCTTGAAAGTGGGTGGCAGAGGTAAGGAAAAAGAAATTAATGACCTTTCCAGGGCTTTTTTATTCCTTTAATTCTATAGCAAGAACTGGAGTGATCAAATGAGGGTTAAAGGAAATCATAACAGGGATTATCATTAAAATATTTTTTATAGAGATGGACAAAGAATGGGAGATTCCATAGCATAATTTTCATTGGAATGATATATAGTATATACATTGACAGTTGGTTAGGGGAAAATAGAATAAAGAAAGCCAAACTCTAGGAGTATTTACCCAAATTGAACAGTTGAAAAATAAATAAGTAAACCTTATTAATTTTATTAACTGTGTTCCCTTGTGTGTGTGCTAGTCGCTTCAGTCATGTCCAACTCTTTGCTAGCCTATGGCCTGTAGCCCACCCTCCTCTGTGCATGGGATTCTCCAGCAAGAATACTGGAGTGGGTTGCCCACCTCCTCCAGGGGATCTTTCTGAACCCAGGGATCAAACCCATGTCTCTTGCATTGTAGGCAGATTCTTTACTGTCTGAGCCACCAGGGAAACCCTTCCTTCATAGGCGGGTTAAAAAGACAATGTCTCTAATGTCTTGCCTCATCAGGTAGCTTGAAATGATCCCTACTCTGCCATGAGCAATTCACATTAAGTGTCATAAGTGTGCAGTTATCGCCTACTAAATTTTATAGCACGTGTGTGTGTGCTCACTTATGTGTGTATGTATCACAATTGCCCTTTGAGTTGATAGTGTATATAACATTTGACAATGTTGATAATATGATCTGTAACTCATATATTAAGCCCAGTACCTATTAGATAAAAGACCTAAGTATTTATTCATCAAACACCTAATTGACTTACAAGGCTTGACCTGCTTCCAGGTATGTTTTTTGACTCCCAGGTGTACTGACATACTAAGCAATACTATTTAAACCTTTTCTCTGGGTTTTAAACCAATGGTCTATCTTGCCTGCTTCTCTCATTTTTACAATAAGGTATTTAGAGAGCATGGTTATAAACAGCTACAAAGGCAGTCTCTTGCTTATGATTAAAGAAAATAACATCTTTAAAAATAGAGAAGATGCTTCAGGAGAGTTGGATTTCCTATGTTACTATGCTTTTGAGGCTCTGAAAAATTAAACTGAAACTATCTAAATGTAAAACTTTTATATCATTAAAGATATAACTTTAGAATCTCTGTCTCTCTTTGTCAGGGTGGCTTATCATTTCTTGGCTGCATGATACAGAGGGGGAAAAAATGATCTGGAAGGCTAACAGATCTGAATTTCCATCCCAGTTCTCCACTTTCTAGCTGTCTGGGCTTAGGTAAGTTGCTTACTCAGGGGCTTCACTTTTATGTCTAGAAATTTGGTATAAAATGATTTATTAGCAGAGCTATAATAAGAACAGATAATGTATGTCTGACAATTCCTCTACATTACTTAACATGTAGAAATGCAATACCTATCCATTTTTCTTCCTTTCCAGTTGTAAATGGCCAGTAGCAGCCCTCTGAAAACACTTGGATCTGATTGAAACAACCCAATCACTCTGGAAAACCAGTCTCTCACAAGAGCAAATTCAAGAGAACTTCCTCTCACCCATATGTTCTTATCTTTGATAATTGAGAGACTGAGATACTTGTCCTCAAAGGCAGGAAGTTTGTACATCTGCTGTATTTCTTGGGTCTTTATTGGATTATGCAGCTTTACCTAAATAAACAAGAACATGCCAGACACATCCTCCCCATTGAGTGCAAAGCCAACTGAGTCAGAAGATCACTTCTTTGTAGCTGGACACACCTTCATGAAGATCAAATACCAAACCACTTTCCAGCTGCAAGTTCCTAAATAGAGCTGACTTTCAGGGTGTGGCCATTTTTGTGGTGTCTGAAAGACTTTGAGTCAAAACCTCTTACAGGCTGGGGAAGGGATTAATGACGATGAATGATCTGATACCTGCTCAGTTCCCAATTGTAACAATATACTTAATGTGTTTTTATATAGTTATATTTGCTAGTATATACTTTTTAAATATATTATGTACTTGGTATGTGTGCATGTATGCTAAATCGCTTCAGTCATGTCCAGTTTGCAGTGCTATAGATGGCAGCCAGCCAGAGTCCATCCATAGGATTTTCCAGGCAAGAATACCTGAGTAGGTTGTCATGCCCTCTTCCAGGGGATCTTCCCAACCCAGGGATTGAACCCTCGTCTCCTGTGGCTCATGCATTGAAGGTGGATTCTTTACTGCTGAGCCACCAGGGAAGCCCCTATTTTGTTATGTATAATATATAATATGAACATATATGTTAAAATATTTTTTAAGTATTTATTCTTTCATACAGATATTTAGACATCTATATACACACACAACTTTTTTTGAATTATGTATCCAATAAGCTGAATGATTGTGCTTAAGATGTAATATAGTGTTGCGGTTCACCAATAAAATATCTGCCTATCCAATGTTCCTATATTTCAGGACACAAGTGAGATGTGATTTTTCTTTTTCTTAAACTTTCTTCTTTTAGGTCATTATCAAGTTTTATTGATTCTGTCTACAAAATGTTTCTCATCAACATGAGTATCTTGGTTGAAGTCTCAATTTCTCACCTACCCAATCACTGTAGATTTCCAGTGAGAGTTCTTGCTGCCATTCTCCATTCTCTTCAGTCTGTTCTTCAATGGTAAAATGATCTTTTAAAAAGTACAGTTTAGGATAGGCAGGTTAAAGATGACTTGACCCAAACTGTGGAATTCTCCATCCTCAACCAGAAAGAGATCCTCAAATATTACCACGTCTCACGTGCATGAAGCAGAGATGGGACAAACCGCTGCCTTTCCTCCCATCCAACACTGACCCAACATGACAACAGGGGCACCTAGAAATGCAGCTGAGAAACATTTCATCTTCACAATAATATCCTCATGACCGTTAGTCACTTCCCATCCATCCCCTGCCCCAGCCTTACATAATCCCTAATTGCTGTCTCTATGAACTCTGTCTTCTTATTTGGGCATTACAGACAAATCGAATCATACAACATGTGTTCTTTTGTGCTTGTTTTCTCTCATTTACTGTGGTGTTTTCAAGGTTCACCTGAGTCGTGGTATGTATCTGTATTTCATTCCTTTTTACTGCCTAATAATATTCAACGGTGTGGGTATACTGTGTTTATTTTATTTTTAGAGGATAATTACTTTACAATATTGTATTGGTTTCTGCCACATCAGCACGCATCAGCCATAGGTATAGATATGTCCCTTCCCTCTTAAACGTCCCTCCCACATCCGACCCATCCTATCCCTCTAGGTTGTTCCAGAGTACCAGAGTTCAGTTCCAAGTCATACAGAAAATTTCCATTGGCTGTCTGTTTGACATATAGCAACGTATATGCTACTCTCCCAAATCATCCGACACTCTCCTTTCCTCACTGTGTCCGAAAGCCTGCACTTTATGTCTGTGTCTCCGTTGCATTTTATTTGTCCATACTTTAGCTGATGGATGTTTGGATTGTCTCCACTTTTTATCTATTATGAGTAATGCTGCTGTGAACATTTGTATACAGGTTTTTGTGTGGGCATGTGTTTGCATTTCTCTTAGGTTTACTATACCCAGGTGGAATTGCTGGGTCACATGGTAAATTTAGGTTAAATTTTGAGTAATTGTTAATTTTTTCCCAAAGTGACTACATTACTTTACAATGTTATGAGGGTGTTTCAGCAATGTTATTAGGGTTTTAATTTTTTCACATCCCAGACAACTCTTGTTATTGACTGTCTAATGGGTATAATATGGGGTCAAAGGTAAGACTGCCCTTCTTGAAAGGAAAAAATAAAAGTTAAATATCCTTTGCTTTGCCATTTACAACCCAATTGCCATCAATAACAATAGGTAAGTGGGTGAATTTTACAGCAGGTAGCTGAAGGAAAAGATTCCTTGATGTGGTTGGTGATTTTCCACTTTAGGAATATATAACATGAAGAACTGAAATGACTAAATGGGAGGCATTTAGTATTTTAAGAATGAGGTCTGCAGCAGAGCCTGATAGATGGAAAAACCCTTGTGTTTTTGTCCATTCGTACCTAGAATGCCTGGGTCTGTGGCATTGAGTAGGCATGTAGCTAGGACTCTCATGAGAAGAAAGACTCTTTTATGGACAGAAAGTGGAGCAACGTCTTTAATTCCTACTTCCCCAATATATTCAGGAAAGCTGAAAATTTCATTTAATACTGTGAAATGAACAGCTGAAGCTGCATGGAAGTCAAACCACCCCAGAGCAAATATCCATACTGACAGTCTGAGGTGGAAGCTTCCACTCAAGAATCCTTGTGAGTTTTGTGTCATGAGTCTCATATTAGGCTAGGGTGGACAGTAGTCAGCAACACCAACAATTTGACAATTTTCTCTACCTACGGACAGTTTCTTTCAACCAAAGGTTAAATTAATGATGCCTATTTAAATTAGGGCATAATTCAAATCTGTTGAACTCAAAGAAAATTACCCAGAGTGAATAGTCCGTCAGAGACTCCAGTTCTCTGAAGCTTCAGGAGTAAAAACAGGCTTAGGTTAATGGATAACTGCGGAGGTGGTGAGTATTCTAGCTCGGCCCAGTTGGAATGTTCCTCAGCATCCAGATGGACCATTCTGTAGACCTATATTTAAAATAGTCCAGCACTCTCCTTAGTCAGTCTTTTCTGGTGACAAGAAATCCCTTCTAAAGTGTACTACTAAGAGAAGATATTATAATTATACAACAAAACATTGAAACTGAATTGCATGTGGCTGGTCAATTGTCATGGGAACTTAATATGAGAAGATATTGAAACAACTATAGCCATCCCTGTGTATCCTCAGGAGATTGATTCCAGGACCCCCACAAGTTCTAAAACCTAAGGGTGTGCAAGTTCCTTATATAAAATAGTGTACTGTTTTCATATTTGTGGTATTTGGGCTTTCCTGGTGACTCAGACAGTAAAGAATCTGCCTGCAATACAGGAGACCTCTGTTCAACCTCTGGGTCAGGAAAATCCTCTGGAGAAGGAATGGCAACCCACTCCTGTATTCTTGCCTGGGAAATCCCATGGATGGTGGTGCCTGGCGGGCTACAGTCCTTGGGGTAGCAAAGAGTTGGACAAGACTGAGTGACTAACACTTTCTTTCACTTTTATATTCACTCTCTTGTATACCTTAAATCATCTCTAGTTACTTACCTGTGCTGTGTTGTGCTGTGCTTAATTGATCAGTCATGTCTGACTGTTACCCCATGAACTGTAGCCTGCCAGGCACCTCTATCCACGGGGATTCTACAGGCAAGAATACTGGAGTGGGTTGCCATGCCCTCCTCCAGGGGATCTTCTCAACCCAGGGATCAAAACTAGGTCTCCTGCATTGCAGGTGGATTCTTTACTGTCTGAGCCACCAGAGAAGTCCACTTATATACCTAACACAGTGTAAATTTGAACTGGATTTAGAAAAGGCAGAGGAGCCAGAGATCAAATTGACAACATCCGTTGGATCATAGAAAAAGCAAAAGCAAAAGAGTTCCAGAAAAACATATACTTCTGCTTTATTGACTATGCTAAAGCCTTTGACGTTGTGGATCACAACAAAGTGTGGAAAATTCTTCAAGTGATGGGAATACCAAATGACCTGACATGCTTCCTGAAAAATCTGTATGCGGGTCAAGAAGCAGCAGTTAGAACTGGACACGGGACAATGGACTGATTCCAAATTGGGAAAGGAGTACTTCAAGGCTGTATTTTGTTGCCCTGCTTATTTAACTTATATGAGGAGTATATCATGCAAAATTCTGGACTGGATGAAACACAAGCTGGAATCAAGATTGCCGGGGGAAATATCAGTAACCTTAGATATGCAGATGACCCCACCCTTATGGCAGAAAGCAAAGAAGAATTAAAGAGCCTCCTGATGAAAGTGAAAGGGGAGAGTGAAAAACTGGCTTAAAACTCAATATTCAAAAAGCTAAGATCATGGCATCCAGTCCTATCACTTCATGGGAAATAGATGGGGAAACAGTGGAAATAGTGACAGACTTAATTTTCTTGGGCTCCTAATCTGCAGATAATTTTAACCACATGAAATTAAAAGACACTTGCTACTTGGAAGAAAAGCTATGATCAACCTAGACAGCATTTTAAAAAGCAGAGACATTACTTTGACGACAAAGGTCCTTCTAGGCAAAGCTATGGTTTTTCCAGTAGTCATGTATAGATGTGAGAGTTGGACCATAAAGAAGGCCGAGCGCTGAAGAATTTATGTTCTTGAACTGTGGTGTTGGAAAAGACTCTTGAGAGTCCCTTGGACTGCTAAGAGATCCAACCAATCCATCCTAAAGGAAATCAGTCCTTGAATATTCATTGGAAGGACTGATGATGAAGCTGAAACTCCAATACTTTGGCCACCTGATGTGAAGAACTGACTCATTGGAAAAGACACTGGTTCTGGGAAAAATTGAAGTCAGAAAAAGAAGGGGACAACAGAAGACGAGATGGTTGGATGGCCTCACCGCCTCTATGGACATGTGTTTGAGCAAGCTCCGATAGCTGATGATGGACACGGAAGCCTGGCATGCTGCAGTCCATGGGGTTGCAAAGAGTCAGACACAACCGACCAACTGAACTGACTGACTGACAATGTAAATACTATACAATAGTTATAAATACAATGTAAATGCTATGCAAATGGTTGCTGGCTTGCAACAGATTCAAATGTTATTTTTTGGAACTCTCTGAAACTTTTTTTTGAGTATTTTCTATTCACAGTTGAGTATGAAGATGTGGAACCCGTGGATGTAGAGGACTGACTATATTTTTCATGTTTCTAGACTGCGTGGTTTGCTGTCTCCCTTCTCAGTGGGGTTCTAGTGCTTTTCATACACTCTATCTCAATACGCACATGAGAAAAGATGGTGATGGTGATGCTGTGTGCAGAAAAACAAAAGCAAGAGGCTAAAGGGAAGCCAACTGAAACTGGAGGCAGCGGACACTGAGAAGGAATCTAAGGACAAATACAAACTGCTAATAGCCTTGTTGAGAGAATGAACTGTAACAGGAGCAATTCCTGTTGAACAAATTCTACAAGTAGAGATAGTCTATGGGGTTTTCTTTCTGCCAATAATCTGGTATATTTTATCAATCCAGGAGCAAACGTTTAAAGGCACTTATTTAACCTTATAAATACATGCCCTCTTTACAGGACTGGTGTTACTATTTAGGCATAAGTGTTCTCTAGGCTTAATAAAATCACCGGATGTCACTTCTCTGTAATTGCAGTGGAAATACATGACATCCTCCTTAACTTTGATAAAAATGTGAGGCTTTTCTGTAGTATAAAAAGATATTGCTTATTTAAGCTGGAAATGAGAGAGATTTAATCTAAATGAATAAATATATCTTTGCAGTTTTATTCAATGTTAAGGTTCTATATGAGACAGAACTAAATGCTTTCCACAGAATTAGAGCTCTTCTTGAGGGGGTGAATTCACCCACGATCTGCATTAATACTCTGGAAACACATTGCCTGTCACTTCTTATTGCTTGCTGCTTAATTAAAAGGGATGTCAGACACTTCTGAAAAGGCTCTGGTAAATTGTCAAATTCAACAAAGAAAGAAAATTTTAGATAAAAAGCACCTTATGTAAATTATGCCTTCCCCCAGCCCAATTTCCTTCCTTCTTCTAACCATCGTTATGGTTATTTTAGCGACTTTTGTCTGGCATTTAAAAATGAAATGCGATGCTCTGATTCACTCCTTGGCAACACTCCCTGAAATATTCTGTTAAGTGTTTTCAATTATATGCCAGTCCCAATAGGATCCCAGTAAGAGGTTTTAAAGAGATACCTTATCTAGTGCATTATATTTTTCAGTTTAACTGCTATTCATGTTGCAATAAATATAGATAAATTAAACAATGTTAAAAATTATGATCATTTTAAATCAATAAGTTTGTAGATGGCTGAATATATATTTCAAAATGTTGCAGGTTTTAAAGGGCCATTTCAAATCTCTGCTTTATAAATAGCATCAAGCAAAGGCATTGCAAACTAAAATTATCACTTTTACAAGTGGCATACTTGGCATCTTTGTGTGTATTTATTTAATGTTACATGGAAGATAACTTGCTTATTGGCATTTAACTTGTTAAAATTATAAGTTAAAAAAATCGTTACATAATTGAGGTCCAAAACACATGAGTATAAGAAAGAGAACTCTTAGGTCCTAGTGCAGACTATAATTTTCCAGACTTTACAATGCGGCCTTTCATAGATTACTTAAGTATTCCATACTTCAGTTTTTCCATCTTTTAAATTGAGGTTGTAATATGTGTCCTACCCATCCTATGGGACCACAGTAATATTCAAATGAGAAAATTTTACTATTAAAAATATTTAAAATTACAATATGCTGCATAAATGCAAAGCATCCTTATTATTTTCTCTTCCAGTGGTGATATATATCAATGCTACTCTTTAACAAATGATGCCTTTAAACAGATTATCATTTTCAATTTTTTTTTTCTAACTGTCTTGGCTATAAATGTAAGCAAAGAAGAACCTATCCAAGTCCAATTTGGTTGGTTGTGACTTTTAATGGGGCTTCTCAGGTGACTCAGTGGTAAAGAATCCACCTGCCAGTACAGGAGACATAGATTCAATCCCTGGGTTGGGAAGATCCCCTGAAGAAGGAAATGGCAACCCTCTCCAGCATTCTTGCCTGGGAAATCCCATGGACAGAGATACCTGGCAGCTACAGTCCATAGGGTCACAAAGAGTTGGACACAGCTGAGCATACACGCAAGACATTTTAAACTTCTTGTTGTATTTCACTAACTTTACAGTATATTTAGAGGCACATGATCCAAGTTTTCAGGAAGTAAAACAAGTAGGGAATGGAAATGAAAGGTTGATG
>SJYF01000444.1:361452-374625 GCA_006410515.1 Procapra przewalskii
CTTCGCATCAGGTGGCCAAAGTATTGGAGTTTCAGCTTCAACATCAGTCCTTCCAATGAATACTCAAGACTGATCTCCTTTAGGATGGTCTCCTTTAGGATCTTATAAAGGAGATCTGTGCCTAATGTTTATGAAATGAGTTTTGAAACTGTATTCAAAGAGAAGAGACTGAAAGTGTACATTAAGGAGAAGAAAATGATAGATGGCCCCAAGAAAGATGTAAATTTCTAAAATACATGGTTATTTGGTGAGAGAGAGATAACAGTTTGGGAGAAACTGCATGAGAAAATTTAAGAAAATTTTAAACAAAAGTAAAACTAAACAGCCTCTTGATGAAAGTGAAAGAGAAGGGTGAAAACGTTGGCTTAAAGCTCCACATTCAGAAAACTAAGATCATGGAATCTGGTCCCATTACTTCATGGCAAATAGATGGGGAAACAGAAGAAACAGTGGCTTTAGATATTTGGGCTCCAAATTCACAGCAGATGGTGACTACAGCCATGAAATTAAAAGATGCTTGCTCCTTGGAAGGACAGTTATGACCAACATAGACGGCATATTAAAAAGCAGAGACATTACTTTGCAAACAAAGGTCTGTCTTGTCAAGGCTATGGTTTTTCCAGTAGTCCTGTATGGATGTGAGAGTTGGACTATAAAGAAAGCTGAGCAACAAAAAATTGATGCTTTTAAACTGTGGTGTTGGAAAAGACTCTTAAGAGTCCCTTGGACTGCAAGGAGATCCAACCAGACCATCCTAAAGGAGATCAGTCCTGAGTCTTGGGTGTTCATTGGAAGGACTGATGCTGAAGCTAAAATTCCAGCACTTTGGCCACCTGATGTGAAAAACTGGCCCATTAGAAAAGACCCTGATGGTGGGAAAGATTGAAGGCAGAAGGAGAAGGGGACAACAGAGGATGAGATGGTTAGATGGCATCACCAGCTCCATGGAGATGAGTTTGAGTAAACTCTGGGAGTTAGTGATGGACAGGAAGGCCTGGCATGCTGTGGTCCATGGGGTCATGAAGAGTTGGACACGACTGAGTGACTGAACTGAACTGAACTGAAAACATCATTTGAGTGGACATAACATATATAATCTGGGAAGACCTATACTCACTGATTAGAATGTCTTCTTTATCTAAAAGGAAGACTGGGTTCTTTCTACATAACTAGTGGAATGTGAGGAGCAGAGAACAAGCTGTGAATGAATTCCGAATATAGAGACCCTTTGGACTGTAGGCCACCAGTCTTCCAACCATCTCATCTTCTGTTGTCCCCTTCTCCTCCTGCCTTCAATCTTTCCCAGCATCAGGGTCTTTTCCAATAAGTCAATTCCTTGCATCAGGTGGCCAAAGTATTGGAGTTTCATCTTCAGCATCAGCCCTTCCAATGAATATTCAGGGATTCCAATGAATATTCAACCCTTCCAATGAATATTCAGTCCATTAGGATGGACTGGTTGGATCTCCTTGCAGTACAAGGGACTCTCAAGAGTCTTCCCTAACACCTCTGAGCCATCAGGGAAACCTAAATAGTCTTAGGAATAAAATAAGTATGTTCAGTAAATTATTGTATTGTCTACAGTGCTCTTTCCCCTTGCATTGGAATTTTATTCTTTGCATCTGTCAAGGTCATGTTTGTCAATGCTGCCTAATTAAAATTTTACATAAATAGTTTTACTTTTGATAAATTAGTTATAACCTCAGTTCTATTTAGCTCATTTCTTATTTTAAATAACTGATCATGAGGCACTTATGAGAAAATAATGGGCATCATCTCACAATAGTAAAAAGCTGATTTTCACCCTAAAAGACTTAGGGTGATTTTCCTAAGCCCTGACTACAAATGGTCATAGAAATCCTCTACATTTCTGAATAGAGTGAAGTGGTCTTATCATGAAATACAGTTAGAAAAGAATTGGTTTTATGGGTTGGATTACATTCCTTCAACGATGCTTTGAAGCCCTAACTCCCAGCACTTACGAATGACGTTACTTAGAAATAGATCCTCATAAATGGAATCAAGTTAAAGTGAGCTCATTAGAGTGGGTCCTAATCCAATCTGACTCATATCCTTGTAAGAAGAAGAAACTGTCATGTAAAAAAAGAGGCACACAGTGAGAATGCCAGGTGACAACAAAGTCAAAGAATGGAGAGATGCAGTTGCAAGCCAAGGTGTGCAAGCAATAATGACCACAACCTGCAGCTAGGAAGAGGCAAAGAAGTGTCCTAAAGGGAGTGTGTCCCTGCTGACACCTTGATTTTGGCCTTCTAGTCTCTGGAACTATGAGAGAATAAATTGTTGTTTA
The DNA here is from genome assembly GCA_006410515.1 of Procapra przewalskii. Taxonomy (NCBI): domain Eukaryota; kingdom Metazoa; phylum Chordata; class Mammalia; order Artiodactyla; family Bovidae; genus Procapra; species Procapra przewalskii. The sequence goes on from SJYF01000444.1 coordinate 363,761, forward strand.
AAAAATAAATCTATTATTTTAAGTCATCCAGTATTTTGTAGTTTGTTACAGTTGGCCTAGAAAACTAATATACTGGGTTCTGGGTATTTAGCATTTTGCATTCTAGCTAATGTTTGCTGTTATAGAAACTAAATGCCTACATAAATCAAATTGCAACCCCCTTGAAAGCAAGTATATATATTTTTTCTGTTTTTTTCCCTACATACACATATTTTAATCCTTTATTTAAATTAGTTCTGTAATGGATAAGAGTATAACAACCTAAGGATAATAACCTGCCAATGTATGATGTAATTCAATAGATGGATCAGGCTTGCATAATCTAAGTTGCAATGTATTTGGAAATGATTTGTATATTCTTCTAAGAAGACACCACATCTGGACCTATTAAAAAGCAGAGACATTACTTTGCCAACAAAGGTCCATCTAGTCAAAGATATGGTTTTTCCAGTAGTCTTGTATGGATGTGAGAATTGGACTATAAAGAAAGCTGAGCACCAAAGAATTGATGCTTTAGAACTATGGTGTTGGAGAAGACTCTTGAGAGTCCCTTGGACAACAAGGAGATCCAACTAATCAATCCTAAAGGAAATCAATCCTGAATATTCATTGGAAGGACTCATGCTGAAGCTGAAACAACAATATTTTGGTCACCTGATGTGAAGAACTAACTCATTGGAAAAGACTCTGATGCTGAGAAAGATTGAAGGTAGGAGGAGAAGGGGATGACAGAGGATGAGATAGTTAGATGGCATTACTGGCTCGATGGATATGAATTGGAGTAAGCTCCAGGAGTTGGTGATGGACAGGGAAGCCAGTCCCCCGTGCTGCAGTCCACGGGGTCGCAAAGAGTCGGACATGACTGAGTGACAGAACTGAACTGAAATCTGGGCCTAAGGAAACTGAGCAGATAAGCCATGTCTTTCTACTTTCCGAATCCATTCTGGATTTTGCCCTGTCCAAATAATTACCAACTCTTCTTCCAAACCCAAGCATCCCCTATCCTCATGCTGCCCTTGGGACTCACAGAACTTCTCATGGTGCCCTCCCAAGCACATCAAGTACACTTTCAACCTTTCCATTAAGGGCATAAGAATCTGAATTGAAATGTATGTTTTCCCCACAAGACTTACCTGAATAAAAGCTATTTGGCTAAATCAGTTTACTTTAAAGAATTATGAAACTTAATTTGATTTTCCCAAGGATATTTGCATTTTGAAAGAAGAAAGTTATTAACATAAATTAGTAGTTTATTAATAAAATTTTAAACAGCATGCAAAATAAGAATTGTATGGTGTAGAAAGAAACTTTGAAGATGGTCTTTCATTTTAATTTACCATTAGATGATAGCCTACTTTAACATTTTAGTCTGGCAACCATATTTCTCCCTTCTAATCACTATGGGGACAAGAAAGAAGACCGTTGTGAAGATATTGGACCATTTAAGATGAGTATTTAGATTCAGATTTTACACTACTGGGGGCTTCACTTGTGACTCAGCTGGTAAAGAATCCCCCTGTGGGAGGGATGTGGGAGACCTGGGTTCTATCACTTGGTTGGGAAGATCCCTTGGGGAAGGGAAAAGCTACCCAATCTGGTATTCTGGCCTGGAGAATTCACCCACGGGGACAAAGAGTCAGACATGACTGAGTGACTTTCACTTTAACTTTTCACTTACAAACTCATGGAATTTTTAAGATAAATACTTTCTTTGAGTTGACACTAAGGTAGACCTGTTTTTATTTTGGAGTAATCTCATAGGACAACATTGAGCTCATCTAACTTCAGAGAGTCTCAAAATACTCTGTGAAATTAGAACTAAATGGCAAAACATGTATAAATTGTCTGGTACAGTGCCTGGACTTCATTCATTCAGAAATATTTATTGGATGCCTGTTATATCCCTAACACATAATACACAATCAATAGAAGTTATTTTATTTCCTTTTTGGCAATCCATACAAAATGCAACTGCATGACATTGTAAAGACTTAATCAATTATGTTTTCAGCAAACTATCATGTGTCTGCCGATTAGATTGTTATTTCTTTTAGCCATACCATTTCCAGGTTTGTATGTGTTATCTTATATGCAATATATAGTTTACATTATCACATTAATCTCAAAGAGGTTTGAACCACATTAAGTATTTACATGAAAAAAGAGTATCCTGTCATGGTGGTTGGAGTAAGGTAGCACTTCTAATAACTTAGTTCAATTTTAATAATTTTTAATACAGAATATTTTCACTTGAAGTTTACTATAAAGGAAAATATTATATTGCTTTTATTAAGGAAATGTATACATGATATGTAAGTTGGAAAAATCTATTTCTTAAGTTTACAAAGCAATGAAGCTACATTTTTAAAAACAAAGTTTGCTGTGATCTGAGCTTCAACTGAGCTTGAAGCTCCAACTGAGCTTGAAGAAGTTGCTCCTTTCCATTCCATCTGAGAATAATTCAGAAGCTGACATTGTCTTACTTCCCAAATACAGTGTGATTTATAAAGAATGTTTAAGGTCATGATTTAGATTTACCCTTAAGCTTCTATCAATAATTAAGCTCTGACAGCCTTCTAGGCAACAGTTCTTTTTGTTTTCAAAGGTTAATTGCAGAGTTTTCTGTGTGTTTCTATCCTTTGAGCAAACATTCCATAACAAATTAGTTAGCTTACTCAATGGAAATGATTATTTGTGTCTGTTTGCTGCCTGGGAAAAAAAAAACACCAAACTCTCAAAAGTCCATCTTTAATGGCTAGACATCACATGTCTCTACTCTAGTATTATGTGACTTTGGATATGGTTTGTAGTTAGTAATCAAAGTGTCTAATACTATAGTTTGAGTTAGAAATACATCTTAGTTTATAATATTCCATAGAGCAGTATTACTTTGGGGTACAAGCTAGACATCTCTTGAAAAATGACTACTATGGAAAATTAATTTGAGTTATGCCAAGGAAAATTCACTTGAAAATACTTATTACAAAAGAATTTAGAGTCTTTTGTATGTGAAATGTCCTATGGGTATTTAAAACAAGGATTTAATGTGCAAAAGTTGTCAACCTTATTTAAAAGTGGTAGGCCATCTCCAGTGGAATGTCTTGATTGATGGGATAGAATTTGATAGGGTACATTTCAGGAAAGGTGCTATAAGCTGCAGCTAAATATACTGTAAAAGCACCTCTGTTGAAAATGTTCTAACTCCTGGTCCTGAGTAACTATTTTCACATTTGATGGACACTACTATATTAGGAAATTGCAATGTTAAATTAGTATTGAGATGTCAATTTTTTTGAGTTAGTCGAGGTAATTGAGGGAAGTGTATAGTTAATCAAATCAAGTGTTTACTGACCACAAAATAAGGGTTATTTTAAGGAGAAATATAACACAATTGGTATTCTCATGGTCTTAACTTCAGGGAGGCTAGGGCAAAAATCATGGCTAGCATTTGTTACTGGCTGCAGCCCTGACAGCAGATATATCTGGAATTCTAGTCTCTTTCAAAATATTACCCACTCTATCCCCACACATTCAATTTTTAGAGATAATTAGTTCATATCTTTATAACTAATTAGTCACCCAAACTGCCTTCTAGAAAATATCCTCCTCCTCCTTCCTGTTTCTCTTTGGATATTTCTACCTCTCAGATGCCTTGGTGTTTTGCAGGCTACACACATAAAACTTGCCATGGATTCTGACCATGAATAGTGTTCAGGGAGGATGCACATGGTTCTCATTGTTACTCAAGTTACCATAGTCATTCATCTGCCATTGGCACCTACTCCTATTGCAACAGAGCTCTGAGAGCGTAACTAACACCATGGGGATTACCAGGTTCCCATGTGTCTATTAAGGTCTTGGCTGTAGCAAATGTTGCCATGCTTCCATGTCAATGGGCCAAAGGCATGCTTTGTTTTTCAGAGCTATCAATATTCTAAACTCATGTTCTTTCTCAACTGCTTTAAAAGGATTCTCAAGCAATACTCTTATGTGCTTCCAATATCTAATTGGGTATTTAAAATATCCCTCTTTCAGTTTCCACTTTCAGCTCTTTTTTACTCTAGCTCTCAGATCATTACGGCTGAACTAAAGGGCAAATCTGAGAGACAAATATCATAAGTATAATTAACTTCCAATCAACCCTTCTCATATGAATGGAAGCATCATTCCCACATCCAACTTTTCTGTTGGTGTCTTCTTTCTCTTGACATAATTTATTTTCTAGTTTATTTTTCAGGTTCTCACACACTTCAATCATTGATAATCATGCTCCACAAATCCTTAAGACATATCCAGATAATCTATGCCTTTGGGTGCTTACCACTGGAAATAAAATTTTAATTAAACATTAAAGTGTGTTGTATCCTGTGATATTTCTTTCTTTACTTCCAGTAAAATTAAATAGTGTGATTCACCTAAGGTAGGAAGGTAAGGTTCAAAACAGAAGATTTTTAAACACAGCTTATTTCCTTGCCATTTATAAATCTAAGCTCAGTGAGGGGACATTACTGAGTAAGAAAGACAAAGAGATTTAGGGATAAGAGATTTTTCCAAGCAAAAGGAAAGGATAGCAAGTTCTGAGATCCATGAGAGTTTGAAATTCAAGAACCACTTTCTCATAACACAAAGTGGTGGTTGAGTTCCAGGAAAATAGCTCAAATGAACTCTAAGCCCTGGAGATATCTATGTGACATGGGGCTTCTAGATTTCAGAGACTATGTGGGCATGGATAATGGTCTTCCTGGGGTGACTAGGGAAGATCAAAGACTGGAGGAGCCAAATGCCTGTTGAATATGTCTGTTTAAGATCTTTGGTTGATTGAATAATCATTAGGGAGGAGCCCCAGTAATTACCATGGGTGAATTTCCACTGATCTGGATGATGAGAGCTTGGACTTGAATGTAACTGGTCTAAAAGAAACACAGATCTGAAGTGAGCCTTGAGCCTGCGAGAATAATTGCATTAACTTCAGAGAGCACCCCAGAAAAATCGAGAAACTTAGAATTATTAGAATCTTTGACTTTCTGAACCTTGCATCTGATGACTTTGCAATATCTAATTTAATATCTCAGAATGCAATATAGAATAATTCAAATACCAAATGAGCACACAGTGTAAGAAATTTCAAAAAGTAGAACATACATTTGAGCGTATTATGAGAGGAGTCTACAGAGAAAATAAGTGACTTTTCCTGGGCCATAAACTGGGTAAGTATGGATAGCAGAGAAGAAATAACTTTTCAAGTAATCAAATGGTATAAGCAAGACTGTAGTCAGGAAGGAGAATCATGCTTCCTGGGCAGACTGAGGAGACCAGCCTGGCTAATAGATCAAATTAAAAGGATGCAATATAATATTTGTCTTTCTCTCTCTGACTTACTTCACTCTATGAAAATCTCTAGGTCCATCCATGTTGCTGCAAATGATATTATTTCATGCGCTTAATGATTTAATAATAGACTAGTGTGTGTGTGTGTGTGTGTGTGTGTGTATGGAATATACAAAAGATACATATGAACTTATCTACAAAACAGAAATAGAGTTACAGATGTAGAAAGCAGACTTATGGTTACCAGGTGGTAAGGGGGAGGGATAAATTTGGAGATTGGAATGATCTTATATACACTATTGAATATAAAATAGAGAACTAAAAGGGACCTAATGTATAGCACAGGGACTCTGCTTAACACTCTCTAATGGCTTATATAGGAAAAGACTTTGAAAAAGAGTGGTGGTATATATATATAATAATATACAAAACATTATAAGTCAACTATATGTACATGTTAAGTCACTTCAGTTGTGTCTGACTCTTTGCGACCATATGGACTGTAGGCAACCAGGCTCCTCTGTCCATGGCATTCTCTAGGCAAGAATACTGGAGTGGGTTGCCATGCCCTTCTCCAGGGGTTCTTCCTGATCCAGAGATTCAACAAGCATCTCTTACATCTCCTGCATTGACAGGCAGGTTCTTTACCATTAGGCCATAAGTCAACTATACTCTAACAATTAAAAAAAAACAATTTTAAAACTAAAAAAAGAAAAGATGCAGAAGCAGCTCCACTATGGAAATTGTTGTGATATCAGACTTCAACAGCTAACATTATACAATGCTCTCCAAACCTACTTTAGAGCAGAGACTATTACATGTTCAGTATGTAAATTATATGAATGAGCTAACATGCAAAATTCACTTTTATACTTTGCTTTATAGACCAAATATGTATAAGTAATTGATTTATGTCACTTATAAAGTAAATATGATATGCTAGGTTTTATACTGGGTGACTTACCCATATTTATTCCAATTCTCTTTATAAACAAGCATAGCGGGTATTAGTATCTCCGTTTTATCTGAGAAAACAGGGAAGAAAAGAATAGAGTGGCTTGCTTTAAATCAAATGGATTGAAAATGTTAAGCTATAAGCTATGAATCATGGTCAGAATCACCTCTGGCAAAAACCTGTACCTTTGATTTTTAACTATATCACACTTTCTATAGCATTAAAATACTTTTTGAAATATTAACAGTTCAATAGATGAATTACTGTATTCTGTGAGAACACATAACTAGGACAAATAATTGAAAGTAAATAAATAGAAGACTATTTCTTATTTTCTCTCAGCTAGAATGTCATGTTTGAAGAATTTTAAGAATAAGATGAGATTAAGTTCTCTGTTGATTTAGAGCAATGTCCTATAAGGTGGAAGATATATGAAATTTACACCTATTACAAAACCAAGTAAAATCAGAAGAGAGTAAAATTTCACCTCAGAGTCACAAGTTGATTTTTGTTTTATTTCATATTGTGGTGAAAAGGTATAAAATCAGCTCCCCCTACAGTGTGAATAACAGGAAACAGAACACAACTGTAGTGGAATGAATGGTGAGACCTCAAAAGATATATCCACCCAGAGTCTGTGAATGTATATTTGGACGTGTGACCTTATTTGAGAACAGGGTCTTTGTGGGCATAATGAAAATGATTAAGGTGAGCTATTCCTGGACTGGGGTGTCCTTACCAGAGAAGACAAGTGTCCTTATGAGAGAAGAGAAGAGAAGAAGACAGGACAAAGAGGAGAAAGCCATGTGAAAGACTCAGAGATTAGAGTAATAGATAGAGCCACAGGCTGAGGAACTCCTGGAGCCTCTGAAGCTGGAAGAGGCAAGGAAGGATGCCTCTTCAAAGCCTCAAGAAGAGCCAACCTTGCCAACCTTGAATTTTGGGTTTCTGATCTCCAGAATTGTGAGAGAATACATTTTTGTTGCTTTAAGCCTCTCAGTTGTCATTTGTTATGGAAGCCACTGGAGACTAACACAATGACAAGATGTTGTTTCAAATGCAGTTTAAACCACAAGTTCATTTGCCTTGAAAAGAAATTCTCTCTTTGGCAAGGAAAGATTCTAGTCCTTCACCAAATTGAATGGTTTCCCTGTGGACAAAGCAATAAAACAAAATAAGTGAAGAAAACCACACTGAGTGTTAAAACAGGATTGGGTCTGGTTCTGGAAAGTTTTCTTATCTGAATTTTTTTCCAATTAAGAGGAAGTACCAAAATTGCCAGAATTTCTTCCTTTATAGCTTAATGGTCTTCAGAGGATTTTTTCCATTGTATATGAAGTTTTGTTTGAAGAGCGAGTCACTAAATGCCTGAAAGTGCAAATATGTGTATCTAGCCATATCTAAGCTCGGAGTTAGATTGGCATAGGTTTCAGTTTTCCTTCACTTCAAACATAAATACATTTGTATGAAGTAAGTAGTGCCCTCAGTGCTCATGTGAAATGAATATTTGATGATTCAGTAATAAATCACATACAAATGCCCCACAAATAAAGCATTTATTATAAATTTAATTACGTATGTGATTTATTTTCTTTTTTTATGAGACCAATATTTTAATAGTTTTCTTAAAAATTATAGAAACATTTGATTATGTAACCACCATGAAAAAGAATTAGTGTTCTCATAAATAATAGTGCATCCATTTAAAAATAGAGAATTACCAAATTCTGGAGCTCATCCTTCAGTGTTACATTAGCAGACTATAAATCACTCTCAAGAGTCCATGAATATTTTAATTATCTTAGCCATTTATTAGAAGTTTTTCTCCCCCGGGATTTAAAACATGAAGGCATACAGAGCAGCCTTCTAAAATCCAAGCCCAAAAATATATTTTCAAGTCACAGTAAAACAAATCTTATCTCCTGCCATCTCCTCTCTACTTTTAATGCTCTAAAAATGCTGACTTGACTCTAAGGTCACTCCATCCATGAAGCCTTCTGCTCTCACTCTGGTCAGAAATTATCCTTCCCTAAAGAAGTTTTATTGTCATATTACTTAAAAAAAAAAAATCACCACCTGCTGCCCTATAGTAGAGAGATTTACTGGTGTTGTGCCACTTCCTTCTGAAGGTAAAAGCTACTTGAGCAGAGGTGGCAAGTCACTTTCACTTGATCAGTCACCTCCAGCGACTGGCATTGAGGTGCCTGATGAGAAGGACCTGAAGGCCGTGTGCTGACTCAGCAGGAAATAAACACAGTGATACTGTAATCAAATAACAATGTTACACACAAGAGGGCTTTCATTCTTTATGTCCTTCAAGATAGGGCCATATTGCTTTTATCTATTTCCAAACCAGCCTATCACTGGGTCATATGTTTATTTCCTATTGGCCTCTTTAAGTTTATAAAAACTTGCCCCCAATTAATCACATATTTCGATCTCTTGCTCATGGAATTCTAGGTGCATCTTCCTTCCATTGGCTTCAACCCTTCTTATTCTGTCTCCCTCAGATTTGTAATTTGTTTGGATTATGTTTCCTTTTCTTGGTCTATAATACTTTGGATTAAAAATGGGTTTCAGATTATTTACTATAAAAATACTTCCAAATGGATTTCTCAGACTATGGTAGAAAATTCAGTTTGTAACTAGTTATAAGCACCCATCTTAGACATCAGAGATTTGGAGATATTGGTGACCCTGTAGCTTTCTATAGGCTGAGCCTTGTCACCCTCACACACTCAGGGAAGAAGAAATCTTGAACACAAGAGGCTACACGTAAATACTGTTCAGTGGATATTTTTAATCAGCTGATATTTAAAGGCATGTGTATATTTTAGGGACCCATATACCACACAAAGCTTTTTTGCTTTTTGGGAAAAAGTAATACTTTATAATTGAATTATTATATAAAATTAATGAAAACATTGAATCACTGGTCTGTCTTTACATTTTAAGCGAAACATTTGGTACTGAGGAAAAAATTGAACTGACCCTGAAATCTATGATTTTGAAAAACACTTAAGTATACTGTTTCAAGGAGCAATTTGACCTTCATGAGAGTAAAGGACCCTGTTTTATTTTTCTGCTTTTATATTTCATTTTGATGATAGCAATTTTTTTTTTTTTTTTGGTGGCAGAACATGTCTTTTGAATAAAAATCTCACTTAGTAAGTCAAGGAAAAAATAAAGATCTTTGTATGGATTCAAGATGTTCAGGATTTTAAAAAGGAGAATGAAATGTTTGTTTTTGTTTTGTTTTTACCTTTCCCTGGTATTTCAAAGGTGATATTACATCTGTATTGTGTTTGCAACCACCAGAACTTGTTGACTGAGAAGAAAATATTTTATTCGTGGGCTTTAGGGTAGTTTGTAGAGTACCATGTGGACTGGGCATTAACAGAGCATGGCAGGTTGGTATGTCTGTTAGTCTGTTGGAAACTGTGAGAGTGAAAAGGATATAAATAAGACTTCTCTGAACATGTGAGATGAATTGTATATACACAAGTATACATATTAATATGTGTACATACACACGTGTATGTGTCTATAGTTGTCTCATTACTAAGTCGTGTCAGACTCTTTGTGACCCCATGGACTGTAGCCAGCCAGGCTCCTCTGTCCATGAAATTATCCAGGCAAGAATACTGAAGTGGGTTGCCATTCTCTTCTCCAGGGAATCTTCTTGACCTAGGGATCAAACCCAGGTCTCCTGTATTGCAAGCGATTCTTTACTGTCTGAGCCACAAGGGAAGCCCAAATAAAGTCTGCTGTCATTTGATGTCAAAATGGATTAGAGAAGCCAGAAAGACCACCTCCCCTAAACCTTCAGTAGTTTACATTTTATTTGCTTTAAATATTCAGGTGACTAAAAATAATCATGGCAACATGTGGTCCTGTTCCTTTGAAAATCATATTGTATATGCTTTGGATGATATGCACAGACTAAATGCTTTTCTTGGTTCACACAATCATATAGGGTGAAAGGGCTATTTCCAAGTCAAGACATATCACTGGAGGTTAGCAGTGGTGTGTATATTTGCAGGGCAGGAATCAAGGCCCAGACATAGAGAAGGGACTGATGGACACAGTGGGGGAAAGAGGGGAGGACAAATGGAGAGAGTATCACTGACGTACATACACACGATGTGTGAAACAGTTATCTAACGGAAGCTGCTGCACAGCACAGGGAGCTCAGCATGGTACTCTGTGATGACCTAGAGGGGTAGGATGGGGGTGGGAGGGAGGCTTAAGAGAGAGGGGAATATATATATATACACACATACACATACATACATACAGCTGATTCCTGATGTTGTGCAGCAGAAACGAACACAACATTGTAACGTAATTCTAGTCCAATAAGAAAGTCTGGCCTCTACAGCTCTCTCCTCAACACCACTTGGTACTCTTTTGACACAGCATCACTGAATGGTAAATGTGGCATTGAAGGTGGGCAGTGATGAATGCATGATGCATTTTTCAAACTCTGCCCAAGACCCATGGTGATATACTTCTCTGGAGAATTCATGGAATTAGCAGTTTGCACCTAGAGCCTCAGTTTAGTTCAGTTCAGTTGCTCAGT
>SJYF01000444.1:460948-474120 GCA_006410515.1 Procapra przewalskii
TGCCTCGTTTTGTCTTGGACACTTCCAATTACATTTATTCAAGATTCCAGAGGAAAGGAGTTTTTTGATAAACACATTTCTATATTCTTTATTTTATTTGGAGCAATTTGAACTTAAACATGATTTAAATCATTGCCTTTTTCCTTTTGAAAGTGTAAGTTACTGATATGTTAGTGGTTCATATCAGTCCATCTGCTGAGATAGTAAATTGGTGACTACATTGTCTCCGCTAATTGTAAAGGACTTTAAAAATGAATGTTTTATAGATAGAGCAGAATGAGTGGATAAAATCGTCTTTCTAGGGTCACTGCTGTCACGCAAAAGCAAAATGTTTTTCTCTACTAGTAACGGCAATGATCGCTGCAAGCACAGGGTCATCACAGCTACTGATGTGGTCGGTCCCTGTTACACACGTGCAAACCAAGAGCCCAGCTGCCTGTGTGTTGTGACATGAGGAAGTGAAAAGGTGACAGTGTGGTCCCCAGTCACCTCCGTCTGCTAATCACTGGGCTTGGGGGAAAATCACTTGCCCTAAGTCATTGTTTATTAATAAAATCTGATGATAATAATGGAGATCATTGGAAAGGGCCCGAATGCTGTGAAAGATTGAAGGCAATATAAGAAGTGGGCAGGAGAGGATGAGATGGTTAAATAGCATCACTGACTCAAAAGACAGGAATTTGAGCAAACTCCAGGATATAATGAATGAAGGGGAGCCTAGAGTGCTGCAGTCTATGGGGAGACAAAGAGACTGGACTTAGCTATGCACAACAACAATAAGGCCAAGGCTATCTCAGAAGATTATCATGAAACACAAATTTTACACATTTTAAAAAGCTTTTAGCAAAGAATCAAGGAAGTGGATGGGGTTATTAAGTTGAGCTAGCAGATCCAAGATGCAGTATCCTTTTTCTCTGAAAATTCTCTTTGTATTCAATAATAGGGTTCAGGCAGTCATGTGTTTCTTCTTACCCACCGTGATGGTAAACCATATAGATCAACTGTGCTGTTCTTGCCAATTTCAGTGTCTAAAATGCAAGCATTAGTCAGTGTACAGTGAAAAAATTACAAACTCCTACAAGCTGCTGAGAATCTGCAGAGAATCCCAAGACATTAAACTGTTGTAGGAGAATGACCTAAACACTCTGACTCACATTAATTTAAATTCCAAATGTTTGCAGAACACAGGAGCACTTCTGGGAGCAATACAAAAATGGAAGGAGTAACCTACTTCTGCAACTATATATCTGTGAAAATATCATCATCCATCTAAATTTACACAGAGGAAGGTGTTGCTTCTTACCCACTCCAGCTGCTACAGCACCAAGTCCTGCTCAGGGCAACAGGGAGAGATGAGGCCTCCCTGGACAGGATGGCTTTTGCTAACCTTGGGCTAATACAGAGCGGCTCTTGTTTTTATTTATGCAGGGTCCCGCCTGCTCCTGCTGCTGGTGGTGTCAAATCTACTCTTGTGTCAGGGTGTGGTCTCCACCCCTGTCTGTCCCAATGGGCCTGGCAACTGCCAGGTGTCCCTTCGAGACCTGTTTGACCGGGCAGTCATGGTGTCCCACTACATCCATAACCTCTCCTCGGAAATGTTCAACGAATTTGTAAGTACTGTATTTCTTGCTTATTTCCAGAAGAAACCTTTGTGTAAGTGACTGGGCTATACTATCCTTTAAACAAGAAGGCTGCATCAGCCAAACTTCAAAGAACACACTTTCTAGGTCAAATAAGATATTCGCTCATAAGATGTGGTAACTGAAGAAAAGATGTTTCATGAAATCTCAGTGATTCTTAAAGAGTGACATACCTGTTTCAATTTGCTTTTATTTGTTGTTTCCAAAATAAATTTAAAGCACCTGTATTTGTCAGCTAGCTTGGACTCTCATAGCAGAATACCACAGACTCAGTGGATTAAACAATAGAACTTTATTTCCTAGCACTTCTGGGGCCTGGAGGTCCCGGATCAGGGTGCCAGCAAGGTCAGTTTCTGGTAAGAGCTCTGTCCACCCAGGTTGGCTTCTCCCTGCGTCCTCGCAGGGTTGGAGGCAGGGAAGAGAAACAGAGGAAAGGCACAGAGACAACAGAGAAAACTCTCTGCTGTTTCTTTTCATAAAGACTCTAAACATATTGGATCAGTGTCCCACCCTCCAAGCTCATTTAACTTTAAATAGTCTTCATAATCTGGGCTTCCCCTGTGGCTCAGCTGGTAAAGAGTCCGCCTACAATGTGGGAGATCTGGTTCGATCCCTGGGTTGGGAAGATCCGCTGGAGAAGGGAAAGGTTACCTACTCCAGTATTCTGGTCTGGAGAATTCCGTGGACTGTATAGTCCATGGACTCGCAAAGAGTGGGACACAAATGAGCGATTTTCACTTTCATCGTCAATCTTCATAAGGGCTTCCCCGGTGGCGCTCGTGGGGAAGAACCCTCCTGCCAATGCAGGAAACATAAAAGACGCAGCTGCAATCCCTGGGTCAGGAAGATGCCCTGGAGGAGGGCATGACAACCCACTCCAGTATTCTTGCCTGGAGAATCTCCAAGGACAGAGGAGCCTAGAGGGCTGTAGTCCACAGGGTTGCAAATAGTGGTACACAACTGAAGCGACATAGCTTGCACACAGTCTTCATAAATGCTCTTTCCCAAACACAGTACTTTGGAGATTTTTGCTTCAACACATGAATTTGGGGGAGACACATTCAGTTCATAACAGTACCTAACATAAAGCACTCTTAGGTGGGGCTGGGAAAAAGAAGCATCTTGATTTCTGGTCCTTCAGGGTCCCTCTGGGCATTCTTCACCCAGCACACAGTAAATAGCCAATAAATGGGAACTGCACTTCAGTGAACTGGGTGGATGGAACATATTAGACAGAGCTGAATTCCTGTAATGAAAACAAATAACGATAGTTGTTTTAAATGCTACAAATTACTTTTCTAAGATGTACAATATATGGGTTTATAATTACAATAGAATGCTTGGTTTATAATTGGAAACAAAATTATTCTCTTTCTGATGAAATTACTTTGAAAGTTGCATACTCTTTTATGTCACTCAAGGAGCCCACAGTAGAGCAGACAACTGATAAAAAAGGGTGCTCAGTGTTTCTGTTACGTTCACATAGTTCTTTTTATTCACTAGTTTTCCTTTCACCTTCCATTTTTGACTGTCTTTTTTCCAGATGTTCAAAGTAATCTCTTTAAATGTTCACAACTTTTGCTAAAGATTACGTTTTCTTTATCAATGTGTTAGCTAGTTATTTCTACTCTCCTTCTCAGTCCATTGCTTACTATTTTCAAAAATTTTATGCCATGTTTTTCTGACTTACCATTTTCTCATTATCAATGACACTGTATTCTGCATCTGTGAAGCATACTAAGCTATAGGTTTGTGGATTCGGATTAGTCAAACAAAAGTTATAATTATATATCTTCTTTTAAGGGAGTATATTGGCTCCAATCCAAAGTAAACAAGGGATTAAATGTCTATATAGGTATCATACATATGCACTATATTTGGTTCAAATACTAAAAAAAGATACTTAATAAGCAGTTACTATTTTATATTTGGGTTTTTTTCAGTGTTTACTATCCAAATAGTAACTATGGGAAGGATGAAATGAAACAAGGGAAAAAAAAGAAGGAAAGAGTTTGAAATTTAGATGACAAGCAACTCTTTTCAGAGATAATGGAAAAAAAAGTAGGAAAAAGAATTACTTTCAATTTTTATGTGACCTTCATTTAAAAAATTATTCATCTATCAAACGTGTTAGTATTTTGCTAAAGGTTCATTTACTGAATACCCAAACAACCCTAACGAATTGAATTTGCTTGATCACTTCCAGGATAAACAGTATGCCCAGGGCAAAGGGTTCATTACCATGGCCCTCAACAGCTGCCACACCTCCTCCCTTCCTACCCCTGAAGACAAAGAACAAGCCCAACAGACCCACGTGAGTCTTTTATCCGGGTTTTCGCCAGAACAAGTGAGAGTGCACTGATGTTACCTGGCTTCAGGTTCTTAGAGGTAATGGTAACTGGACATGCAGAGAAAGGTGAAGAAACAGTAAATAATCAAAGAGGAATTGCATTATGCAGTTGATGAAATATGAGTAAAATCAAGGGATGACTATAAAGATCTGTAGCAGCAAAATAATAACAGATCTGTGAACTGTCCATGCAGACAACATAAGTTCAACCAATGCATTAGATCCAAGGTTGCAGCCGTTATACTGTATGACAACATGAAATACAATCTGTTCTCTTGCTGCAGCTTTGTTGGTGATACCAGCATTTTTTTCATCTGCTAATCTCCTCAATAGTGAGGATGATAAAATGAAGGAAGAAGGTCAAGAAGAAAAAGGAGGAGGACTTTTTGAATGAGTTTAAAATAAATTTAAAATTTATTGAGAGCTATTACTTTGCCATACAATTTACAAAGTGCTTTGTTTTCATTACTATGTTTAATCCTTACGAAAATTCCTGCAGCACAGGAATTCTCTGCACCATTATTACACTTCCTGTAATATGGAAACTGAGACTTAGAAAAACTGTGCCCCAGTCACACAGGTAGTAAGCAGTGATTTTGGGTTTCTTCCAACTCGGAGCTCTCAGTCTTCATCTTGAAGCTACAGCACCCCCAGGAAAACCATGCTGCCACTCACCCTAGAGTCTGAATTTCATTTCAGCTCCCTTACTCTCACATCCCATCACGTTTCCATTGCAATGTCTGTTTGATTCTTCTCTGCTGTTTATTTCCTGTACCATTAAAGCAGTTCATGGCCATCAAGAAATCAAGCATTTTAATTAGAGATGCTCAGCCCCTGGGAGTTTCATGTCCAGTCCCGGTAGTAGTGAACTAGGGAGCAAAACCCTCCATTGTGAATCCCACTGATGCTGTTAATAAAGACAACACTGCACCACTTTCTGCCCAGACACATGTCAACAAAATAGACTGCTCTGATATCAGCTTGGGGCTGCTGTTGGGATGGACTGAGGGAGGTGTGGCTAGGAATGTCACATCTTCTTTATTGCCTCTTTTGTTCTAATATCATAAAAGCAACTACCAATCAAAAACTAAAAATGCATTAATGAATACTTCGATTCATTCATATGAATGAATCACTGGGTGAAAATGAGGTGGGCACAGGTGGATTCCTTCCTTTCCTGGGCACATACTGAGTTCCAACAAAATACTTAGATTTCTCTCCCAGACAAGCAAGGCATTCAGATATAAAAGAACTCACTGAGTGGATGGCAGAATTTCAGAGGGAAAAATACAATTCTTTATGTTGTAAAATAAGCCAGATTTTTAAGTATTTCAGCAAAGTATAAACCGATAGCTTACATATTATAATTTTGCAAGTTTCAAAAATTTTTCAATATATATAGGGAAAACCAGGAATTTTTTAGGTCAGTCACTCTGAGCAAAGATCACCTGTTACTGAATCCTCGGAATTATGCTTATTTTAATGAGATTGTTTCCTGCGGTTGTTTAGCATGAAGTCCTTATGAACTTGATCCTTGGGCTGCTGCGCTCCTGGAATGACCCTCTGTATCACCTAGTCACAGAGGTGAGGGGTATGAAAGGAGCCCCAGATGCCATCCTATCGAGGGCCATAGAGATCGAGGAAGAAAACAAACGACTTCTGGAAGGCATGGAGATGATATTTGGCCAGGTGAGCAGCCTCATGAAACCTTCCTTGCTATTCTCATGAATGAGAGAGGTGATTTCTGTAATGAGGAATGAGTTTTGAACTATCTCACTGTACAAGAACACAATTCAGACCTTCTTTTTCTAAACTGGTATTACATAAAGCAAGAACCTGTTCATGCATAGTGCTAGATTCTATTGTAAGTGAATTAGAATTCCATGGCCATTTTTGACAGGTATAGTCTTTCTTGAATTGCACAGTTACACCAAAATCTTGCCTCTTCCTGGGTACTGATGGCTGAAATATTTTCAAGGATAAGAGAATTAGAGAATACAATTTGCAAGATAAATGTTTTCTTCAACATATCCCAAGATATCCTCTACAAACATTCAGCTTATATTCTTTCTCTGTTCTCCACAAACCATAGGATGAGAGTGAGAAGAAAAAAAAGAGAAAGTCAAACCCAAACTAATACTTGAGTTCTGCTTTTAGTTTTCATTAATAAATTACTAACAGATATCTGATACACTGGCTCCAAAACCCAAGTGTAGAGACTTTCACGTATCTTCCCCAATTATTAATTTGATAATTATAAAGAACAAAGATGAGCAAATACTACTAAAACTCATAATAACTCATTATCTTTTGGATGCTTAGGTTATTCCTGGAGCCAAAGAGACTGAGCCCTACCCTGTGTGGTCAGGACTCCCATCCCTGCAAACTAAGGATGAAGATGCGCGTCATTCTGCTTTTTATAACCTGCTCCACTGCCTGCGCAGGGATTCAAGCAAGATTGACACTTACCTTAAGCTCCTGAATTGCAGAATCATCTACAACAACAACTGCTAAGCCCACATTTCATTCTATCCATTTCTGAGATGGTTCTTAATGATCCATTCCCTGGCAAACTTCTCTGAGCTTTATAGCCTTTTAATGCATGCTTGGCTCTAATGGGTTTCATCTTAAATAAAAACAGACTCTGTAGAGAAGTCAAAATCTAAGACGGCAATTTTGTCAATGTTTCTTATCTTCATTTCATAGACAATCAAATGAAAATCCTTCCTTATGATCGAGAGAAGGAAGTTCTGATTAAAATTTGTCACAAATAGCAGAAACTGACATTACAAAGATCATTAACAACTTACTTTAGAATCACAGCAAATTATTCTGGGTCAAAGTTATTAGAATTAAAGAATTAGATCATCATTCCTTGTGTTGGTCATGCTACCAAGAAGACTGAATTCTCAGGATTTTTTTACGAAAGTCAGCCAACTGACACAGAATTATAACAGACGATGTAAATGCTATGAAACTAGTGTTCTCAAAGTGCATGAAGTTTACTGAACTGTCTAAAGATTGTTATAATGCTGTCTTAGTCCTTTTGGGCTGCTATAACAAAATATCACAGGCTTAAAAACATTTAAAAACAATGGAAATGGATTTCCACTGCATGGTCAGGTGGGGCCCTCTTCTGGTCACACACTTCTTACTGTATCCTCACGTCGGGGAAGGGCTGGAGAACTCTGTGTGTCTCTTATATATAAAAGCAGTCGTCTCAGCCTGGAGGCTCCATCCTTCATCACCTCCATAACATCATCACCACCCAGAGGTCCCCCTATGAAACACCATCACCATGGGAGTCAGGATTTCAACCTATGAAATTTCTGGGGGACACAAAGGTTGGGACCAGAGCAGACACAGAGGTGAACTGACTCCGACCTCCTCCAGGGGCCGTCTTCCCCCACACTCCACTGCATCCTCGTTTCCTGCATCATCTTGCAGCCATTCCACACATTCTATCACTCCAGGTTTAACAAGGCCAGCTCAGTTAAGTGTCAACTCCATCCCGTATTCAGCCTATTTAATGTTTCTCTCTCCCCTACTGAGGCCCTGGGGGACCTACCAGGGAAAGCAGATATGTCCATTTCTGCAAGGTTCCTTCTCTCCCTCTCTAGATCTTTATTCTTTGGGCCATGTTGGAAGTAGGCAAGGGGTGATAAAATGGGGAAGTTCTGACATCACTGACTTATGTGGTGCTGATGTAGCCTTCTCATGGTTAAGAGAGACTGATCTGCAATTCCCCCTGACTGACAAACATCTGTCTTGTGGGGCACCCTTGTGATTTTCCAGGACATTCATAAGTTGCGGATACTCGGCAGCATGGTTTCTTGTTTAACCCGGGGAAATGCTCTTGCACCCACAACTCCCCACTTGCAGTATTCTCCGCAGCTTCTCTGTTTCCCTCACTCTGCAAACACCATCTGGAGAAAATTAATTGGCTTAAGGTCAGCTGCCTACTAGCTGACCCACCAGAAACCCATGGATTATCAACACTCCAAACAACTGAATGGTAAAAGTACTGGTGTGCATCTGACCCCCTCTCGGGGTCTCTGGACAATTCTCTGCCTGGTCACATAGACACAGAGTCGATCAGGAAGTTGGATTCATAAACAAACTGGGAAGTGAAACACCATTCTCTTCTTTTAAACTATCTTTGTCAATTATCAAACATCCCCTATTTGGTCCCTGAATTACGAAACCCTCCAAATAGACTAAGCCTCTATAGAGACTGGAGAGAAGTGACTGGATTAGGGCTGCTCAGCTTGTTCAACTGCTTCCAGATAACCTGCAATGAGGACCGAGCTCTCCTGAAGAAGGCAATGATGTTGCTGGGCTGGTTTTGTAGCATAATTTGGGCTTTAGCAAGAATTCCTAGACAACAGACAATGGGAAGTATTCCATCCAACATCCTGGTAGACATGAAATAAAAAGGTAGATGGGAAGGTGGATAAAGGTGAAAGAAAGAAGAGAAAGATAGAAAGTGAGTGAAACCTTGTGAAGGATAAAATGTTATTAAAACACTCTATTTGGTAAACTCTCAAATACATATGGGCTTCCCAGGTGGCGCTAGCAGTAAAGAACCTGCCTGCCAGTGCAAGAGACATGAGAGACATGGGTTCAGTCACTGGGTTGGAAAGACCCCCTGGAGAAGGGCATAGAAACCCACCCCAGTATTATTGCCTGGTTAATTCCATAGGACAGAGGAGACTGGCAGGCTATGTAGTCCATAGGTTTGCAAAGTGTTGGACATGATGCAGACACATAAGATTTCAATTTTATACTCTAACAGCAAATGTCATCTCATTTTTGTTTTCATTGTCACTAAGTCATGTCCTACTCTTTGTGATCCCTGATACTGCAGCACACCAGAATCCTCTGTCCTCCGCTATTTCCCATACTTTGCTCAAATTCATGTCCATTCAGTCATGTCCATGAGATTTTTAGATAGCATTAAGCATCTCATCCTCTGCCGTTCTCTTCTTCTTTTGCTTTCAATTTTTCCAAGCATCAGAGCCCTTTTCAATGAATTGGCTCTTTGTATCAGGTGGACAAATTATTGGACTTTCAGCATCAGTCTTTCCAATGAAAATTCAAGATTGACTTCCTTTAGGATTGACTGGTTTGTTCTCCTTGCAGACAAGAACACTCTTGGGAGTCTTCTCCAGTCCTACTATTCAAAGGCATCAATTCTTTGGTGCTCAGCTTTCTTTGTGATCCAACTCTCACACCATACTTGACTACTGGAAACATCATAGCTTTGACTATACAGCATCTCATATTCTCCTTTTCCTTCTATTTCCTCTTCTCTTTTTCTGAAATTTTCCTTTTTTAGGAATATTCTTTGTTGCTACTTATGGAGTGTGATGATTCTACAAGTGAACAAAACTTGTCAACTCTTCAGCTCAGAATTCAAGGCAATTGTCTTCTGTCATACAAAGACATCTTTCACACGTAGAAGAACACTTTCCAGCAAAACCAACCTCTTCCCTCACAGACAGAGTTATTTTTGCCTGTCTTGCTCACACCTTTAGCTATGATGACCCCAGCCTTACAGAATATGATAGAATACTCTGCCCCAAAACAATCTGTCTTTCCTTTGGCTCCAGAATACATGCAAAAAGTCATTATTCTAGGATTTTCACCTTTTGTTTTAAAAGGCAGAAGACTCTGAAAAAACCTGTATACACTCTCTAAGTTATTTATTGCCTGAAACATCTAATTCAATTGTGTTATCTGCTTAACTTTCTTTCCTTCAGTGCCTATATATTTCCAAACAAGGTTGTTGTTGTTCAGTCACTCAATCGTGTCCCACTCTTTGTGACTCCATGGACTGAAGCACACCAGGCTTCCCTGTCCTTCTTCACCATCTCCCAGAACTTGCTCAGACTCATGTCCATTGAGTCAGTGATGCCATCCAGCTATTTTGTTCTTTGTAGTTGAATGATATTTATTAGAGGGGAGTTTGGCAATAAGGGGGCAATGCAATAGTAGGAAATATATACTTACCACTAGCTCACACCCATCATCTCCCATTTGTCTCTGATAAATTTTACTCTAAGCATAATTTAGCACTTTAGATCAACAGAGATGCTGACATTGCAAGGCCTCTCCCTGCTTAACCACGACATATAAACTGAATACTGTCAATTCTAGACAATTTTGAGCAGAGTCATATGTGTTCTGTAGAATCAGCAAGAGGTAGCTGAAAAGAGACTATTTGGGAAGGATGTAGGTTTAAAAAAAAATTCTACTTTCCATAAATTGGTTCTCAAGTTGTGGAACAACAGAAAAATCACATAAATATGCAAATTGCTATGTTATATGGAAGAGCAAAGTAAGACTAACAGGTGGAACAAGGTGCTAGAGTGGACTGAAGTACAGCTGGGAGCTATCTGGGTACGAGAACAGGATGTTTTTGAGTAACAAACAGTGATGGCTTTATGATGAAGTTTTGAAAGGCTGATAGGATACTGATATGCAAAAATAGGAAGACTACATATCTGTCAACTCACTTAGGGTCATCTTATGAAGTAAATATTTCATACATCCTGGACCAAGGGAATTGAGACCTTAATGCATATAGCATTGTAAGTTACCTTTGAATAATTAAGCTTAATCAAAGCACAATAAATGTTTACTTATTTAACAGATATGTAATGTTTCTCATGATTATTTTCCCAGAATGTGCTATATAGATTGCTGTAGGATTAGAATGGAGAAAATCTTATAAGGATAGGTTATGCACTGTGGAGGATCACTTATAACAATTTGGGAAATTTGTGTTTATTCTAAAACACAATAGGAAACCAGGACATTTTAATGCAAGAGAACAGCATGTCCAGAATTAGAAAAGAGAAATCTTAATCTGTTTTGAGAAGTTGTGGGTGTTGGGGTTTATAGAGAAAAAGCAGCAGTCCAGAAACAGCTGGGAATATTATGACACTAAAAGAAAATCAAAGATGGCTCTGCCAAGCAAAAAGAAGCAAAGAATGTGAAAGATACAGGAAAAGAAATAGGCCTTGACCACACAGGTGGAATGAGGTAGACATAAGAGTCAAAAAGGCATCAAAAACCGTGGGACTAGATGAGTAACTAAACGACTGAAAAGTCAGAGAAAAAGAAAGAGATAAATCAAGGTCTTGTCCACAAGCATCATTTTCCTGTATTTCATTGACTTTGTACCAGTAAACATTAAAAATAAAAAAGTTAAGTTACTGCAGCAAATCACAGAAATAAGTACACTCAAGAGCCTCTGCTAGACTTTATCAAATACCAGAACCAAAGCATCACTACTCAGTGATTACAAGCAGGCAGTCTCTGGCCACTTTCAACACTTAAATAGGGGTTATACATTGTATAGTATAGAGGATGAATGGAAATAAAGTGAAAACGAGCCATTTCTTTACAGAGCCAGCCTGAGCTAAATCCTAGACAAAACCTAATGCTCTCCTTAAACATGTGTCCACTTCCTCCAAGAGTTTCTCATTCCTTTTGCCCAAATCCACCCTTGTTTACTATCCCTGCATTTTCTTACTCTCAGCAGAAGTTCAGCTAATCTAAAAGATGTAGTCATACTACTAAAAGATAGAATCTAAGCTGTGGTAGCATGATAGAGGAGAGTTTCAGCCCACAGACCTTCATTAATGAAGTGGACTTTTGTAGCCAGTGGGGTTCAAAATAGAATATCAGCAACAATACAAATGGCACAGTGATGGAAGAGCACCACAGACCTGTTCTAAGCAACGAAAACTGCTTTTAACGGGAAAATATCGATGACTTCACCTCCCACCTCACCCACACACACTCATAGTTTTACCTTTGTCTTAGAGAAAGATTCCTGGAAGAAGGATAGGAGCTCAGACTCCTTCCAGGAAGCCAACTGGGGAGCCTGAGCCATGGAATTTCAATTTGGGTCTAGAGTTCTTTTTATGAGGATATTGTGTCTCCCACCCCTCAAATGGGTGGCCTTGGAAACAGCAGTTACAATTGTGATTTTAAAGAAATACTAAATGCAGATGTTCTTCTATTTACTGCCTTTAAATTTTATAAATAGGCAATTGTGAGATTTCATATGTAAAACTGCCTTATTCAGAGGATTATTTTACGCTGATTAAAAAATACATGACCCTTAAACAAATTTGGCCAAAACTTTGTCAGCACTTCATTGTAATGACATTCTGCAAATACTCCAAAGCTGTGTTCTTAATTAAACCAGAAAGGCACTGCATTCACATCAATATAATAAGTTGAAAAGTGAAAAATTTTAATCAACCAATTGTACCATTCTTACTAAAAAACCAAAACTATACTGGATGTGGGGGGCATTTGCTTTGGTTTTATGCTGGTTTATCCTATTGGATTGACAATCACTTGACCATCTAGTTTTACTTTGTGTTGACCATTGTTGTTGTCTATGTTAATGAGCTTCCCTGGGGGCTCAGGTGGTAAAAGAATCTGCCTGCAATAAAAGAGATCCTGGTTCAATTCTTGGGTCAGGTAGATCCACTGGCAAAGGGAATGGTTACCCATTCCATTATTCTTGCCTGGATAATCCCATGGACAGAGCCTGGTAGGCTGTAGTCCATGTGGTCACAGTTGGATGTTCCTGGGCAACTAAACACACATGCTATGTAATATATCATAGTCCCTCAAATTTGTGGATTATATGAGGTAACTTTTCAAATTTTTAACTTAGAAGATGAAGCGGGCTCCCTGTTTCCAGAATTGGAAACTTCCAGCACCAGCAATTACAGCTAGATAAGGGAGGATATAAAATAAACAAACAAAAAAGGATTGACTCATAGCATGAATGTGTGTCCAGCTTTCTTTTTATTTGCATTTAACATTAATACTTGAGTAAAGTGCTTTGATAGTATTCGTGGAGGAGTCAGGTAGGGCAGGACTGGAAGAAATAAGTCTTGGACAGGCCAAGGAAAAAGGCTCTGGGGCAGGAAGAGTGGGAGGGTTTCACCTTTAGTTGAAGAATTTGCCTTTGTTTCTAATTCCACGGACTCCTTTAGTCATCAGTTCAGTTCAGTTCAGTTGCTCAGTCATGTCCGACTCTTTGTGACCCCATGAATCGCAGCACGCCAGGCCTCCCTGTTCATCACCATCTCTCGGAGTTCACTCAGACTCAGGTCCATCGAGTCTGTGATGCCATCCAGCCATCTCATCCT
>SJYF01000444.1:478318-500346 GCA_006410515.1 Procapra przewalskii
GGGCTCCAAAGTCACTGCAGATGGTGACTGCAGCCATGAGATTAGAAGACGCTTAGTCCTTGGAAGAAAAGTTATGATCAACCTAGATAGCATATTCAGAAGCAGAGACATTACCTTGCCAACTAAGGTCTGTCTAGTGAAGGATATGGTTTTACCTGTGGTCATGTATGGATGTGAGAGTTGGACTGTGAAGAAGGCTGAGCACCGAAGAATTGATGCTTTTGAACTGTGGTGTTGGAGAAGACTCTTGAGAGTCTCTTGGACTGCAAGCAGATCCAACCAGTTCATTCTGAAGGAGCTCAACCCTGGGATTTCTTTGGAAGGATTGATGCTAAAGCTGAAACTCCAGTACTTTGAGCACCTCATGTGAAGTGTTGACTCATTTAAAAGACTCTCATGCTGGGAGGGATTGGGGGCAGGAGGAGAAGGGGACGACCGAGGATGAGATGGCTGGATGGCATCACGGACTCAGTGGACGTGAGTCTGAGTGAACTCCGAGAGATGGTGATGAACAGGGAGGCCTGGCGTGCTGCGATTCATGGGGTCACAAAGAGTCGGACGTGACTGGGCAACTGAACTGGACTGAACTGAACAAATGGCTACTATCCATAAAGAGGCAATTGACTATTCCCACCTACTACCCAACACTTTATCCAATGCATAGCTTTAAATGTCTTTTTGTTCTCTTCTTTTATTCCTCTTTTAGCTTTAACTACCTTATTATTATTATTTTAAATTTTAGTTTTACTTTATTCTGTTACAATACTGTGTTGGTTTTCCCATACATTGACATGAATCAGCCACAGGTGTACAAGAGCTCCCAATACTGAAGCCCCCTCCCACCTCCCACCCCGTATCATCTCTCTGGATCATCCCTGTGCACCAGCCCCAAGCATCCTGTATCCTGTATTGAACACAGACTGATGCTTTGCTTCTTACACGATAGTATACATATTTCAAAAACACCAATACAGTTACTGACACATATGTGTGGAATTTAGAAAGATAGTAATGATGACCCTGTATGTGAGACCACAAAAGTGACACAGAGGTATAGAACGGACTTTTGGCATTATTATTATTTTTTTCCATTTTATTCCCCTATTGTGTCATTAGCCACAAGGTTTCTTAGCAAATATATTAGATTCATTCTAAATTTGAGTCATGTTCTGTGAGAAAAAATACTTAAGAGGTACAAATCAGAATTATTAAAAGAAACATGGTAATTGGTGTTAAAAAAAAAACCAGTTTAAAACTCCTGGGATATGGTTATCCTAAGGCTATATAGTTCTTTAACAATAATATTTACCTTGATGGAAAGTTTTAGTTACATACTTGGTAGGCCTCACCTGTGGGTATGAAGTCTAATATTTATGAAAAACAAGCACTCTTACACTGCTGCTAAGTTGTTTCAGTGGTGTCCGACTGTGTGCGACCCCACAGATGGCAGCTCACCAGGCTCTGCCATCCCTGAGATTCTCCAGGCAAGAACACTGGAGTGGGTTGCCATTTCCTTCTCCAAAGCACGAAAGTGAAAAGCGAAAATGAAGTCTCTCAGTCGTGTCCGACCCTCAGCGGCCCCATTGACTGCAGCCTACCAGGCTCCTCCATCCATGGGATTTTCCAGGCAAGAGTACTGGAGTGGGGTGCCATTGCCTTCTCCAACTCTTACATTACACATATAGAATAACTTCAATACATATGAGTTATAACAAAGGCTAATCCCAGGACAATTAAAAGGCCCGATGTAATCAGAATCCTTTCATTTGTTGATGGGGAAAGGTTGAAGGCAGGAGGAGAATGGGACGACAGAGAATGAGATGGTGAATGGCATCATCAACTCAATGGACATGAGTTCAAGCAAACTGGTGGAGATGGTGAAGGACAGGGAAGCCTGGTGTGCTGCAGTCCATGAGGTTGGAAATAGTTGGACACAACTTAATGACTGAACAACAACAACTAGTTCATTGTTGTCATTTAGTCAGTAAGTCCTGTCCGATGGTTTTGGGACCCCATGGACTGTAGCTCACTGGGTTCCTCTGTCCATGGAATTTTCCAAACAAGAATACTGGAGTGGGTTGCCTTTTCCTTCTCCAGGGGATCTTCCCCACCCAGGATCAAACCCTTGTCCTCAGCACTGGCAGGCAGATTCTTTACTGCTGAGCACCAGGGAAGCCCACCAGTATCTAATAAACTATGCTTAAAATTTTTTTGAATCATTGTAAATTTATAAATGCTAGCAACAATGAAATTTGGAGAGAAAAAAATTATTATATCTAACACAACTTTTGACTTAAGAATAGTTCCTGTATTCCCCTTCTTTGAAAATGAGTAATACTACTAATCAAAATTCACTTATAACCATGTCATAAACTGAGTAGTGGCAATCTTCTGGTTTAAATTTTTGATCCTACATGAAAAAATTAGATGCACAAATTATATTGTCAGAACAATGGTCTGGCATTGCTGGATGTCAGATTTAAAAAAAAATCTATTTCAGTTGATTCTAATCCAAATGTCCAGTTTCATCTTCCATGCCCACCCAACTCTAAGCAATCTATCTATGAGCCATAAGGAACTTGAGCTCCATCCTCAGACCTGGCACATGACCTCTGACCTGGACACGGTAGTAGAAAGCCCCGCTCAAGCCTTCTCCCCTAGACCAAGAGGATGTTTCTTCTCAGGATCTTTGTCTCCATTTTTCTAGACCTAAATCATTGAAACACTGGAGTTTTCTGCCTACTAAGCCAGACACTCTCTCCCAAGGCCATATGAGGAGGCTTGTCTCTGTGATGATGGTAATGGAGGGTTCACTCCTAAGCTCATGTGTCAGTGTGTCTGCCCAGAAGTCCACTCATAGTAGGGACACAACTACAGAAAGCAAGTGAAGATGTGTAAGTCACAAACTAGGGCTCCGTTGCTGCTTTTGCCTGTCCCTCTTAAAGATAGGAAAGAGCTGATGGAAGTCATTATCTTTCCCCAAACCAGTGCTCTTTTAGGTTTAAATGTCTTTCTTTGTATCAGCTCTTCTACACCCTGGAGTCCTGTCCCCTTCCACTCCTGGAGAGCTCCTCCAGATTCAATTTCACTTCCATTTTGAAAATTTTCATGACTTTTCTGGGCAAATCAGCTCTTCTGTCCTTTTGGTTACTATACTAGGTTTTACTTATAGAAAATAATACAACTGACTATTCACATATTTATCTCCTCATGAAAAATGGGATAGGGAAGACTTAAAATCAAACACTAGCCATTCATAAATATTTAATAAAAGTGTGTTGAATTACATGTGTAAAATATATTATTTATTTATAAATTGATTATCAAGGTCATTGCTCATGCCAAAATTCTTTAGGCTACAGCTCAGGATAATGTTAAATTTTTATGAATATAAAGGAATAAAATAGTAAACTCAAAATCGGTTCAAATATTTTCCAAATGTGAATAATTTTAAAAGTTTCATTTATAAAGACCAATTCTTAAGATAATGTAATCCTTGAAAAAAGCTGACAGTTGTACTTGACATTCAAAGGTAACTTTTGAAAAGCAATTGTGTTTATCTTTTTAATCTCTGGCTGCTATTACTTTGGGTGACTTATTTTCTTCTTATGGCTCTGCTGTGCACATATGTATTTCCCCTAATTTTATAATGTATTGATGATATTTAGCAATAGTTTTAATCTAGGTTCAATGTAATATGGACACTGTGTCCACTTAAACTTGACATTTGTCTCTGTGTTGCATATATTTTATTTAAGTCGGTATTATTTAAGCTATTAGGAAAATACAAGTATTGGTTCCTCAAGTGGTTTGTGGAAGTACCCCCAATTAAATAGACAGAACAACAACAACGCAAAGGTAACTTTTTACTATTGATCACAACTGGGACTTCCCTAGTAGTTCAGCTGGTAAAGAATACGCCTGCAATGCAGGAGACCCCAGTACAATTCCTAGGTTGGCAAGATATGTTAGGCAGGGATAGGCTACCCATTCTAGTATTCTTGGGCTTACCTCATGGCTCATGGCTCAGTGGAGAAGGCAATGGCACTCTACTCCAGTACTCTTGCCCGGAAAATCCCATGGAGGGAGGAGCCTAGTAGGCTGCAGTCTATGGGGTCGCTAGAGTCTGACATGACCAAGCAACTTCACTTTCACTTTTCACTTTCATTCACTGGAAGGAGATGGCAACCCACTCCAGTATTCTTGCCTGGAGAATCCCAGGGATAGGGGAGCCTGGTGGGCTGCCGTCTATGAGGTCACACAGAGTCGGACACCACTGAAGTGACTTAGCAGCAGCAGCATGGCTCAGCTGGTAAAGAATCTGCTTGCAATGCAGGAGGCCTGGGTTGGATCCCTGGGTTGGGAAGATCTCCTGGAGAAGGGAACAGCTACCCACTCCAGTATTCCTGCCTGGAGAATACAGACCATGGGGTCAAAAAGAGTCAGAGATGACTGAGCAGCTTTCACATTCATTTTTCACAACTGGGACAAAGGGCAGAGGGTTTATCAGTAAAATCTGGGGAGTTTATTCTGTTTTCCAGGTCAAATGCCTGTCTCATGAATATCACAACCTAGACTCTTCCCTTTCTCTCTTCTTGTCAGTAAAATTTCTCAAGTCATTGTGTTATTCAGGGCCATGTGGGCATAGATTCTTAGGTCAATTAATACAGCTGAAATAGGAACATAAAAAACAGAAATGCATACAATCAAAGTCTCTCTTCTCCTTTTTTATTCAAGGTATATTTTTAAATATAATTGACATATAGCATCATACAAGTTTTAGATGTACAATACAATGATTTGGTATTTGTATATATTGTAAATAAGGGCTTCCCTGGTGGCTCAGATGGAAAATAGTCACCACAGTAAATTTAGTTAACATCCATCATCACACTTTGTTGTGATTTCTTTCTTGTGGCGAGAACTTTTAAGGTCTAGTCTCTGCAACTTTCAAATGTGCAGTACACTATTATTTACTATAGTCACCACCACGCTTTGTGTTATATCTCCATGATTTATATATACCTGTAAATTTATACCTTTTAACCCATTTCACCAAGGTTGGCTGCCCACCCAAACCCCACGTCTGGAAACCAACAATCTGTTCTCTGTATTTATGTTTTGTTCATCATGGTTATTGCTTGATCCCACATTTAAGTGTGATCATACAGCATTTGTCTTTCTCGGACTTATTTCATATAGCATAATGTGCTCAAGATTCATTCATGTTATTGCAAATAGTAAGATTTCTTTATGGTAAGTCCATAATCAATACATAAAACGTACCTTCATAATCCTAATGTATAAACTTGGGGTACCTCCACACCCTACACACCCTTATAGTGAATAAATAGTTGATAGTGGTATGTGTGTGTTAGTTGATTAGTCGTGTGTGACTCCTTGTGACTCAATGGACTGTAGCCCATCAGGCTTCCCCTTCCATGGAATTTTCCAGGCAAGAATACAGAAATAGGTTGCTATTTCCTACTCCAGGGGATCTTCCTGACCCAGGGAATGAACCCAGGTCTCTTGCATTGCAGGTGGATGCTTTACCATCTGAGCTACTAGGTATAATTGATGTAATTTACTTTTTATTCTTCTTCTTCACTGTCAGTTTGATTAACCGTAATTCTGCTTCAGTCCTACCTGAGACCCAAGGTCTAGCACAATAGCAGGAATCATTTGCACCTGGCCTGAGGGAAGGGGCATGAAACAGTTGCTGTACTTTGGCAAAGACTATTAATATAATTGACTCAATGGACATGAGTTTGGGTAGACTCCGGGAGTTGGTGATGGACAGGGAGGCCTGGTGTGCTGCGGTTCATGGGGTCACAAAGAGTCGGACATGACTGAGTGACTGAGCTGAACTGAACTGATTACTATAATGATAAAAGTGGAGCAAAGCAAAACAAAATTTTCACTAGTGCAGTATATCAGTTTTTAAATCAAAGAGAAATGAAGTGAATAAATTTTGTGGATTTTGATGCATCACAATTGTTTACTATTTCTTTTCTTGGCAATTTCAATTGTGACAAAAATATCTTAAGAAATAAGTAGTATATGTATACAAAAATACAAAAAAAGAAAATCCAAGATGCTTCTCAAAATGGAAAGAGAAAAAAGAAAACAGATGAGACTTTTGTCAAATTTTAATTGACAAAGCAAAGAATATTACACTCTCTTTCTCTCTTTAGTTGCAAAGGCATGTTCGATTCTTGCGACTTCATGGACTGTAGCCTTCCAGGCTCCTCTGTCCATGGGATTCTCCAGGCAAAAATACTGGAGTGGGTTGCCATTTCCTTCTTCAGGGCATCTTCTCGACCCTGGAATTGAACCCGGGTCTCCTGCATTGCAGGCAGATTTTTTACCAACTGGTATGAGGGAAGCCCATATCACACTAATAAAACTTCATTAAATCATTAAATATTTAAAATGAATTTTGAACTCTAGCTTATTGAATGGTTCCTTTTTATGTATTTGAAGCCCTATTATGAAATATATACATAAGGAAATTCTAATGTAAAACCAAACTATTTAATGTAGTCCTCTCAATCGAAAATTTCATTTACTTTTCCAAAATTTAATCACCTCAGAATATTATATCTCATTTTATGTTTCTTTTTTAATATAAGTTTATTTATTTTACTTGGAGGTTAATTACTTTACAATATTGTACTGATTTTGCCATACATCAACATGAATCCACCATGAGTGTACACGTGTTCCCCATCCTGAACCCTCCTTCCACCTCCCTCCCCATACCATCCATCTGGGTCATCCCAGTGCACCAGCCCCAAGCATCCTGTATCCTGCATCGAACCTGGACTGGTGATTTGTTTCATATGTGATATTATACATGTTTCAATGCCATTCTCCCAAATCATCCCACCCTCTCCCTCTCCCACAGAGTCCAACAGACTGTTCTATACATCTGTGTCTCTTTTGCTATCTCACACACAGTGTTGTTACCATCTTTCTAAATTCCATATATATGCATTAGTATACTGTATTGGTGTTTTTGTTTCTGGTTCACTTCAGTCTGTATAATAGGCTCCAGTTTCATCCACCTTATTAGAACTGAGGGAACCCTCTTACACTGTTGGTGGAATGCAAACTAGTACAGCCACTGTGGAGAACAGTGTGGAGTTTCCTTAAAAAACTGGAAATAGAACTGAATTATGACCCAGCAATCCCACTACTGAGTATACACACCGAGGAAGCCAGAATTGAAAGAAACACGTGTACCCCAATGTTCATCACAGCACTGTTTTTAATAGCCAGGACATGGGGTATTACTCAGTTTATATTTCGTTCACATAAGGAAACACATAATAAAACACTGTTACAAATACCCATCACCTACAAAGTGGTTGAGCTTTTAAATATAGCTCATTCATTTCACATGTTTCGTTTCATTTCATTAATAATGTATGATAATATCATGCAATTTATAATGAATATCAAATTTCTGGCAGATGAGATAATGGATATTTACTAACTCGATTTTTTACATCACTCACGACCAACTATATAGACATATACAAGTTGTGTCAGAGTGAAAATAGACACTGGAAAAACGTGCATACAGCAGAAGCCAAAATAAACAAACAAGAGGGAACCACTCTGGAAGTGACAGGGTCAACAGATTAAAACCCTGTAGTTAACATTGACTAAGCATTGGAAGGGGCCTTAAACCTTGAGCATAAGTGCAAGCTGGAACAAGGAACTATGTGAAACTGAAGTGACCCCACACTGCCACTGCTCCAGATGAATTCCTGGATGTATTTTTATTATTATAATTTTAACTTCTTTAGTTTTTAAGCTTTTATTACTCCTTTAATTTTAATTTTTACACCCTACTGTTACCTTGTAAGAAAAGACCCTATTTTTAATACAAATTTCATATACACATATTTTTTCATTTTTGTGATTGATTTTGTTTTGTACTTTTAATATTGTATTTTTGAGAGTCTAACTTCTACTCTAGATTATTAATCTTTACTTTTTTGTAGTATCATCTTATACATTTAAGAATCTAATCTTCAGTATCCATTTTCACTTAAGGGTGTGATTACTGGCTTGATTGCTCTCTCCCCTTTCGACTCTCCCTTTTCTCCCCCCAGGTTACCTCTATCTCCGCCCTCCCCCTTTTCCTCTCTACTTAACTCTGTGAATCTCTCTGAGTGTTCGAGCTGTGGAGAACACTTAGGGAACTGATTACTGGATAGATTGATCTCTCCCCTTTTAACTGCTCCTCCTCTCCTCCTGGTCACCTCCACCTCCTTCCTCCCTCTTCTCGTCTCTATGTAACTCCATGAACCTCTCTGGGTGTTCCAGACTGTGGAGAGCACATAGGGAATTGATACTGGCTAGATTGCTCCCTCCACTTTTGACTCACCCTCTTCTCCTCCTGGTCATTTCTATTTCCCTCCTTCCTCTTCTTTTCTCTGCATAACTATGTGAACCTCTCTGAGTGTCCCTCACTGTGGAGAATCTTTTCACCATTAACCTAGATATTCTATCATCTATGCTGTATATATGGAGAAGTCTTGAGGCTACTGTAAGAATAACAATGAAAGCCAGAGGCAGGAAGCTTAAATCCAAAACTTGAGAACACCAGAAAACTCCTGATTCTAGGGAACATTATTTGCAAAGAGCTCATCCAAAAGTCTCCAAACATACACTAAAACCACCCAAAAGCCAACAAGTTACAGAGCAAGACACACCATGTTAATTCTCCAGCAATGCAGGAACACAACCCTGAGCATTAAAATACAGGCTGCCCAAAGTCATGCCACACCCACAGAAACCCCAAAACTCACTACTGGACAATTAATTTCACTCCAGAGAGAAAAGATCCACCTCCACCCACCAGAACACAGATGCAAACTTCCCTACCAGGAAACCTTGATAAGCCACTATTCCAACCCCACCCACAGGGAGCAACCTCCACAATAAAGAGGAACTACAAACTTCCAGCCTACAGAAAGGCCACCCCAAACACAGAAATCTAAACAAAATGAAAAGGCACAGACATATTTAGCAGGTAAAGGATCATGATAAATGCCCACCAAACCAAACAAAGGAGGAGATAGAAAGTCTATCTGAAAAAGAGTTCAGAATAATGATAGTAAAGATGATCCAAAATCCTGAAAACAAACTGGAGTTATAGATAAATGGACTAGAGAAAATGATTGAGAATATGCAAGAAATGTTTACCAAAGACCTGCTGCTGCTGCTGCTGCTGCTGCTAAGTAGCGTCAGTCGTGTCCGACTCTGTGCGACCCCATAGACGGCAGCCTACCAGGTTCCCCTGTCCCTGGGATTCTCCAGGCAAGAGTGGGTTGCCATTTCCTTCTCCAATGCATGAACTAGAAGAAATAAAAAAGAGTTAATCAATAATGAATAATGCAATAACTGAAATCAAAAGCACTCTGGAGGGAACCAGAGGCAGACGATAGGATAAGTGAGGTGGAAGAGAGAATGGTGGAAATAAATGAAGAAGAGACAAATAGAGGGAAAATAATTTAAAGAACTGAGGGCAACCTCAGAGACATCTGGGACAATGTTAAATGTCCCAACATTCAAATCATAGGAGTCCCAGAAGAAATAGACAAAAAGAAAGGGCATGAGAAAATACTTAAGAGATGATAGTTGAAAACTTCCCTCATATGGGGAAGAAAATAGCCACCCAAGTCCAAGAAACCCAGAGCCCCAAACAGATTAAACCCAAGGTGAAACACTCCAAGATACATAGTAATCAAACTAATGAAGATCAAACACAAAGATAAATATTAAAAGCAGCAAGGGAAAAGCAACAAATAACACACAAAGGAATCCCCATAAGAATAACTGCTGATCTTTCAATAGAAACTCTTCAGGCCAGAAGGGAATGGCATTACATATTTAAAGTGATGAAAGAGGAAAACCTACAACCCAGAATACTATACCCAGCAAGAATCTCACTCAAATATGAAGGAGAAATCAAAAGCTTTACAGACAAGCAAAAACTGAGAGAATTCAGCAACACCATACCAGCTCTTCAACAAATGCTAAAGGATCTTCTCTAGACAGGAAACACAGAAAAGTTTATAAACGCAAATCCTAAACAACAAAGTAAATGACAATGGGGTCATACTTATCAATAATTACCTTCAGTATAAGTGGGTTGAATGCCCCAACCAAAAGACAAAGACTGGCTGCTGCTGTTGTTGCTGCTAAGTCGTTTCAGCCATGTCCGACTCTGTGCGACCCCACAGACGGCAGCCCACCAGGCTCTGTCATCACTGGGATTCCCAGGCAAGAACACTGGAGTGGGTTGCCATTTCCTTCTCCAATGCATGAAAGTGAAAAGTGAAAGTGAAGTCGCTCATTCGTGTCTGACTTTTCGTGATCCCATGGACTGCAGCCCACCAGGCTCCTCTGTCCATGGGATTTTCCAGGCAAGAGTACTGGAGTGGGTTGCCATTGCATACTCCACAAAGACTGGCTGAATGGATACAAAAACAAGACCCCTATATATACTGTCTATAAGAGATCCACCTCAAAACAAGGGACACATACAGACTGAAAGTGAAGGGCTGCAAAAAGATATTTCATGCAAATGGAAACTAAAAGAAAGAAGGACTAGCAATACTCATATCAGATAAAACAGACTTTGAAATAAAGGTCATGAAAAGAGACAAAGAAGCACAATACCTAATGATCAAAGGATCAACCCAAGAAGAAGATATAACCATTATAAATAGATATACACCCAACATAGGAGCACCGCAATATGTAAAGCAAATGCTAACAAGTATGAAAGGGGAAATTAACAGCCACACAATAATAGTGGGAGACTTTAATACCCCACTCACACCTATGGATAGATCAACCAAACACAAAATTAGCAAGGAAACACAAACTTTAAATGGTGCAATGGACCAGTCAGACCTAATTGATACCAATAGGACATTTCACCCTAAAACAATGAATTTCACCATTTTTTCAAGTGTACATGGAACATTCTCCAGGACAGATGACATCTTGTGCCATGAATCTAGCCTTGGTAAATTAAAAAGAAAAAAAAAAGAAATCATTTCAAGCATCTTTTCTGGTCACATTGCAGTAAGTTTAGATGTCAAATACAGGAAAAAGTACAAAATACATGGAGGCTAAACAGCATGCTTCAGAATAACCAACGAATCACAGAAGAAATAAAAAAAATAAATCAAAATGTGCATAGAAACAAATGAAAATGAAAACATGACAACCAACAACTCCAAACCTATGGGATTCAGTAAAAGCAGTCCTGGAAGTTTCATAGCAATACAAGGTTACCTCAATAAACAAGAGAAAAATCAAATAAATGATGTAACTTTATACCTAAGCAACTAGAAAAAGAAGAAATTAAGAAGCCCAGGTTTAGTAGAAAAAAAGAAATCATAAAAATAAAGGCAGAAATAAGTGCAAAAGAAACAAAGGAGACTATAGCAAAAATCAAAAGTAAAAGCTGGTTTCTTTGAGAAGATAAATAAAATAGACAAACCATTAGCCAGTCTCATCAAGAAAAAAAGAGAGAAGAATCGTATTGACACAATTAGAAGTGACAATGGAGAAATCACGCCAACACAGAAATGCAAAGTATCCTAAGAGACTACTATCAACAACTATATGACAATAAAATGGACAACTTGGAAGAAACTGAGGAATTCTTAGAAAAGTATAACCTCCAAAACTGAACCAGGAAGAAATAGAAAATCTTAACAGTCCCATAACAGGTGCAGAAATCAAAACAGTAATAAAAAATCTTCCAACAAACAAAAGCTCAGACCAGATGCCTTCACAGGTGAATTCTACCAAAAATTAGAGAAGAACTAAACCTATCCTACTCAATCTCTTCCAGAAAATTGCAGAGGAAGGTAAACTGCCAAACTCATTCTATGAGGCCACCATCACCCTAATACCAAAAGCAGACAAAAATGCCACAAAAAAGAAAACTACAGGCCAATATCACTGATGAACATAGATTCAAAAGTCCTTAACAAAATTCTAGCAAACAGAATCCAACAACATATCAAAAAGATCATACAACATGACTAAGTGGGCTTTATCCCAGGGATGCAAGGATTCTTTAGTATTCACAAATCAATCAATATACACCACATTAACAAATTGAAAGATAAAAATCATGATTATCTCAATAGATGCAGAGAAAGCTGTTGACAAAATTCAACATCCATTTATGATAAAAACCCTCCAGAAAGCAGGCATAGAAGAAACACACCTCAACATAATAAAAGCTATATATGACAAACCCACAGAAAACATTATCCTCAATGGTGAAAAATTGAAAGCATTTCCCCTAAAATAAGCAACAAGACAAGGGTGTCCACTCTCACTACTACTATTCAAATAGTTTTGCTAGTTTTAGCCACAGCAATCAGAAAACAAAAAGAAATAAAAGGAATCCATGCTGGAAAAAAAAGAAGTAAAACTTTCACTGTTTGCAGATGACATGATCCTAACATAGAAAATCCTAAAGACACCACCAGAAAATTACTAGAGATAATCAATGAATATAGTAAAATTGCAGGATATAAAATTAACATGCAGAAATCCCTTCAATCCTATACACTAACAACGAGAAAACAGAAAGAGAAGTTAAGGAAATTAGTCCACTCACCATTGCAATAAAAAGAATAAAATACTTAGGAATAAATCTACCAAAAGTGACAAAGACCTATATATAGAAAAGTATAAAACACTGATGAAAGAAATCAAAGATGACGCAAATAAATAGCGAAATATACCATGTTCATGGTTTGGAAGAATCAATATAGTGAAAGTGAATATATTACCCAAAGCAATCTATAGATTCAATGCAATCCCTATCAAGGTATCAACAGTAATTTTCATAGAACTAGAAAAAATAATTTCACAGTTTGTATGGAAATACAACAAACCTCGAATAGCCACATCAATCTTGAGAAAGAAGAATGGAAGGAGTAATCAACCTGCCTGACTTCACACTATACTACAAAGCTACAGACATAAGACAGTATGATACTGGCACAAAGACAGAAATATTGATCAATGGAACAGACACCTTATCTTCGACAAAGGAGGCAAGAATATACAGTGGAAAAAAGACAATCTGTTTAACAATTTGTGCTGGGAAAACTGGTTAACCACTTGCAAAAGAATGAACGTAGAACACTTTCTAACACCATACATAAAAAATAAACTCAAAATGGATTAAAGATCTAAATGTAAGACCAGAAACTATAAAACTCCTAGTGGAAAACAGGCAAAACACTCTCTGAAGTAAATCACGGCAGGATCCTCTATGAGCCACCTCCAAGAAAATGGAAATGAAAGCAAAAATAAACAAATGGGACCTTTCTATTTATTTTTACTTCACTGTCATTCAATTTATATTTTGTATATATATTTTAAATGTCATAATATATTAGAATAGCAATGCATATATAATATTTTTACATTATATAGTTTAGGGCACTGACAGTGTGTTGAAAAGTGGAAAATAATTTGGAGATTAGTTTTTCAGGAAACAGAAAAGTATCAAAATTTGCTGCATAAAATGTTACTTAATTTGGGGAAGTTTGCCAAAAACTATTTATGAAACAATGATCTCTGTTTCCAAGGCAAACCATTCAATACCACGGTAATCCAAGTCTATGCCCCAAGCAGTAATGCTGAAGAAGCTGAAGTTGAATGGTTCTATAAAGACCTACAAGAACTTTTAGAACTAACACCCAAAAAAGATGTCTTTTTCATTATAGGGAACTGGAATGCAAAAGTAGGAAGTCAAGAAACAACTGGAGTAACAGGCAAATTTGGCCTTGGAATACGGAATGAAGCAGGGCAAAGAATAATAGAGTTTTGCCAAAAGAAGGCACTGGTCATAGCAAACACCCTCTTCCAACAACACAAGAGAAGACTCTACACATGGACATCACCAGATGGTCAACACCGAAATCAGATTGATTATACTCTTTGCATCCAAGAATGGAGAAGCTCTATACAGTCAATAAAAACAAGACCAGAAGCTGAATGTGGCTCAGACCATAAATTCCTTATTGCCAAATTCAGACTTAAATTGAATAAAATAGGGGAAATCACTAGACCATTCAGGTATGACTTAAATCCCTTATGATTCTACAGTGCAAGTGAGAAATAGATTTAAGGGACTAGATCTGATAGAGTGCCTGATGAACTGTGGATTGAAGTTCATTCCCTTGTACAGGAGACAGGGATCAAGACCATCCCCATGGAAAATAAATGCAAAAAAGCAAAATGGCTGTCTGGGGAGACCTTACAAATAGTTGTGAAAAGAAGAGAAGCAAAAAGCAAAGCAGGAAAGGAAAGATATAAACATCTGAATGCAGAGTTCCAAAAAATAGCAAGAAGAAACAAGAAAGCCTTCTTCAGCTATCAATGCAAAGAAATAGAGGAAAAGAACAGAATGGGAAAGACTAGAGATCTCTTCAAGAAAATTAGAAATACCAAGGGAACATTTCATGCAAGATGAGCTCGATAAAGGACAGAAATGGTATGCACCTAATTGAAGCATAAGAAGAGATGGCAAGAATACACAGAAGAACTGTACAAAAAAAAATCTTCATGACCAAGATAATCACAATGGTGTGATCACTCACCTAGAGCCAGACATCCTGGAATGTGAAGTCAAGTGGGACTTAGAAAGCATCAGTACGAACAAAGCTAGTGGAGGTGATGGAATTCTAGTGGAGCTGTTTCAAATCCTGAAAGATGATGCTGTGAAAGTGCTGCACTCAATATGCCAGCAAATTTGGAAAACTCAGCAGTGGCCACAGAACTGGAAAAGGTCAGTTTTCATTCCAATCCCAAAGAAAGGCAATTCCCAAGAATGCTCAAACTACTGTACAATTGCACTCATCTCACACGCTAGTAAAGTAATGCTCAAAATTCTCCAAGCCAAGCTTCAGCAACACGTGAACCGTGAACTTCCAGATGTTCAAGCTGATTTTAGTAAAGGCAAAGGAACCAGAGATCAAATTGCCAGCATCCGCTGGATCATGGAAAAACCAAGACAGTTCCAGAAAAATAAACATATATTTCTGCTTTATTGACTATGCCAAAGCCTTTGTGTGGATCACAATGAACTGTGGAAAATTTTTCAAGAGATGAGAATACCAGACCACCTGACCTGCCTTTTGAGAAACCTATATGCAGGTCAGGAAGCAATAGTTAGAACTGGACATGGAAGAACAGACTGGTTCCAAATAGGAAAAGGAGTATGTCAAGGCTATATATTGTCACCCTGCTCCTTTAACTTATATGCCGAGTACATCATGAGAAACACTGGGCTGGAAGAAGCACATGCTGGAACCAAGATTTCCAGGAGAAATATCAATACCCTCAGATATGCAGATGACACTACCCTTATGGCAGAAAGTGAAGAGGAACTCAAAAGCCTCTTGATCAAAGTGAAAGAGGAAAGTGAAACAGTTGGCTTAAAGCTCAGCATTCAAAAAACAAAGATCATGGCATCTTGTCCCATCACTTCATAGGAAATAATGGGGAAACAACGGAAATAGTGTCAGATTTTATTTTTGGGGGCTCCAAAATCACTGCATATGGTGACTGCAGCCATGAAATTAAAAGTCACTTACTCCTCGGAAAGAAAGTTATGATCAATCTAGATAGCATATTGAAAATCAGAAACATTCCTTTTCCAACAAAGGTCCATTTAGTCAAGGTTATGGTTTTTCCAGTGTTCATGTATGGATGTGAGAGTTGGACTGTGAAGAAGGCTGAGTGCNAGAATTGATGCTTTTGAACTATGGTGTTGGAGAAGACTCTTGAAAGTCCCTTGGACTGCAAGGAGATCCAACCAGTCCATTCTGAAGGAGAAAAGTCCTGGGTGTTCTTTGGAAGGAATGATGCTAAAGCTGAAACTCCAGTAGTTTGACTACCTCATGTGAAAAGTTGACTCATTGGAAAAGGCTATGATGCTGGGAGGGACTGGGGGCAGGAGAAAAGGGGATGACAGAGGATGAGATGGCTGAATGGCATCACTGACTCAATGGATATGGGATTGGGTGGACTCCGGGAGATGGTGATGGACAGGGAGGCCTGGAGTGCTGGGTTCATGGGGTCGCAGAGTGGCACACGACTGAGGAACTGAACTGAACTGAATTGAATTTATGAAATCAGTTCACCTGAAGAGAGGCAGATTATTCAGAATATTCATGTTTGCATGAGTTTGTATAGAGCATCAGAGATGGAAACATTTTTGAAGTTGGGCAGAAATCCAGGAGACCTGACTGGACAGGGGAAAACTAGAATCTTGAATGTAAGAAAGCATGTTTGCCACCCTCAGTGGGTTCTAATTTTTTTTTTAATCACCTCCCTTTCTTCACCTTTATTCCCTAAGCCCCATCCTCTACCTGCTATTTTGTTTCCGATAGTACAGATCACCTTTTAACATACCATATAATATACTTGGATTCATGTTTATTGCAGATTATCTGTCTTCTCCCACCTAAATATATGGTCTATGAGGACAAGTGTCTGCCAGCTTCGTTTACTGATGTAAACTAAGCACTACAAGAGTTTCTGAGTCAAGGAGGAATTAAGTCAATGATCAGTTGGTTAAATGACCAATAGCAGAGCACTGGGCAGGCCTATAGGTTTCAGAATTTTGTGGTTTCGAATAGCTATTGAAAATAAGCTGTTCTGCAATTACCGTCACAGGTTAAGATACTTTTCTGTTTCCTTTATCAGCATAAACATAGACTACATTTGAAGATAAGGTTTTAGACCAAACATGCTAGCTGAAATGTACATTTGAAAAAAAATTATAGTAGTTGATTTGTTTTCTTTATCCAATATATAATTATATTCCTTTTCAAAAACTTTTCCTTACATAGGTGTGTGTACATATATGTTCAAATATATAAATAAAATTCAATCTAGTCAAAGCTATGGTTTTCCAGTAGTCATGTATGGATGTGAGAGTTGGACTATAAAGAAAGCTGAGCACTGAGGAGTTTATGCTTTTGATCTCTGTGTTGGAGAGACTCTAGAGAGTCTGTTGGACTGCAAGGAGATCAAACCAGTCAATCCTAAAAGATATAAGTCCTGAATATTCATTGGAAGGACTGATGCTGAATATTCAATGGAAAGACTGATGCTGAAGGTGAAGGTCCATAACTTTGGCAACTTGATGCAAAGAACTGACTCACTGGAAAAGACCCTGGTGCTAGAAAAGTATGAAGGCAGGAGAGAAAGAGGATGGCAGAGGATGAGATGCTGGACAGCATCACCAACTTGATGGACGTGAATTCGAGTAAGCTCCTGGAGTTGATGATGGACAGGGAAGCCTGCTGTACTTCAGTCGATGAAATCGAAACAGAACTGATTGGAATGAACTGAACTGAACCTATGCATAAGTGTTATGTATAAAACATAATGACTATATGATCATTATGCATATGTAACATTGACATATAATGCTATTTTAGTTTCAGGTATAATTATGCATATATAATATTGACCTATTTTGGTTTCAGGTGTATAATTATTTGATATGTGTATATATTGCAATATATTCATCCTTGTGGCTCAGATGGTGAAGAGTCCAGTTGCAATGCAAGAGACCCTTGTTCAATCCCTGGATCAGGAAGATCCCCTAGAGAAGGAAATGGAAACCTATTCCAGTATTCTTGCCTGGAGAATTTCAAGGACAGAGGAGCCTGGTGGGCTACAGTCAAAGGTGTAGCAAAAAGTGGGACATGACTGAGTGAGTTTCACTTACACTTATATATTGAAAAATGATCACCGCAATAAGTCTGGTGAACATCCATCACTAGAAATAGTTACAATTTTCTTCTTGTGATGAGAGCTTTTATAATATCTTAGCACAAATAGGCAGTAAATATATTCCTTTTGACTTGGTGCAGTTAAATGAGACAAGTGGCTCTGAGTCTTAGAATCAAAGAATCATGTTGAAACAGTTGAGCTGAATAAAACTTCTCAGTGCCAATTCATACAGAGATTTCTTGAAAAATCCACCCCTGATTAGGCCCACCTGGCTCCCTTCACACATGGTATCATGTACAGGTAGAGATCGGTGTTTAAAGCTTGTGCTATCTTTTCAACTTGTCCATTTCTTTCAACTTGCATTTCTTTCTCAACATCTTTCATTGCCTCATCTGTCTCCTGTCTTCACTATCCAAATAGGTTATAATTACAACACAAGAAGTCTAAGTAGCTAGAGTCACAATTACATCCCTGTGGGCATTTTGGAAAGAGGCTGGGAAGGAGTCTTTCTAGTATGAGAGTTTTACTTTCAGGGGATTAGAAATCTTTTCAGTTTGAAGAATCCATCAATATGAGTGAAGACTTTTTAATTACTTGTTTGGTTAGTGATTAGCTGACCATATTCTAAGAGTAAGGGAGTAAAGGGATAGTAAACAGGGAGGATTCAGGCAAAGGGAATGAGAAACTTTTAGAGGAAGTAGACACATTATTAGGGAGAGCATAACCTCCATTTTGTTTATGTTTAAGGTTTTGTTTAGGCTGGCTTTGTAAAGGTATGCGTTGTTTCCATTTTATTTCCATTCATCCTCTATGCTTTACAATGTTTATCTTATTTAAATGTTGAAAGTGACTAGTGACTTACTGCTTGTTATCATTGGGTATTTGTGCTTTGGTTCAGGTATTTGATAGGGTCTAGCAGAGGCTCTTGAAGAAAGCAATGGCAACCCACTCCAGTACTCTTGGATGGAAAAATCCCATGGGCGGAGGAACCTGGTGGGCTGCAGTTCATTGGGTCACCAAGAGTCAGACACGACTGAGCGACTTCCCTTTCACTTTTCACTTTCATGCATTGGAGAAGGAAATGGCAACCACTCCAGTGTTCTTGCCTGGAGAATCTCAGGGATGGGGGAGCCTGGTGGGCTGCTGTCTATGGGGTCGCACAGAG
This sequence comes from Procapra przewalskii, assembly GCA_006410515.1. Taxonomy (NCBI): domain Eukaryota; kingdom Metazoa; phylum Chordata; class Mammalia; order Artiodactyla; family Bovidae; genus Procapra; species Procapra przewalskii. The sequence goes on from SJYF01000444.1 coordinate 497,295, forward strand.
TCGGATACAACTGAAGCAACTTAGCAGCAGCAGCAGCAGAGGCTCTTAAAGTACGTATTTCTATGATTTGCTGCAGAAACTTAACTTTTTAAAAATTATTATTTCTGGTACTAAATCGAAGAAATACAGGAAAATAGAGTTCAGATGCTTTTGGATAAAACCTTAATTTATCTCCTCTCTTCTCTCTGACTTTTCAGTCATCTAGTTACTCAGCTAGTCCCATATTCTTGGATGACTTTTTTTGACTCTAGTGTCTGCCTCATTCCTTGCATGTGGTCAAGGTCTACTTCATTTCCTGTATCTCTCACATCCTTTGCTTCTTTTCACTTGGCAGAGCCCTCTTTGATTTTAGTGTCATAGTATTCCCAGCTCTTTTGGGTCTGCTTCTTTCTCTCTATCAACCCTAACAGCCACAACTCCTCAACCCAGGTTAAGGTTTCTCTTTTCTAATTTTGGACATACTGTTCTCTTGCACTAAAATTTCTTCATTTCCTGTTGCTTTGTAGAATAAACACGAACTCTCCAAAGTGGCATAAATGATTCTCCATTCTAATCCTACAATAATATATACAACATATCATTGGAGCATAATCACGAGAGATACAACATGTCTGTTAAAAAATGAGCATTTCTTGTTTTTTTTTGGTCAGACTTGATTATTCACTGATGCCTTATAATGCTATATGTATTAATATCTCAGTTGCCTTGATCTAGGATGTCAGAGATCCTTACTTCATAAGATGATCCTAAATGAATTGACAGATATACTGTCTTCCTATTTTTGCACATCAATATCCCATCAACCATTAGCCATCCCATTTGCATCACTCCTATGACATACTCAGATGGCTCCTAGCTTTACTTCAATCAACTGTAGCACCATGTTGGCATCACCTCTTATCCTTACTTTACCATTTAAAATAGTAATTTGTGTGTTTATATCACCTTCTCTTCACCACTAGAGAGACTACCTCTGGAAAATAGATATTTTTTTAAACCTCAGTTTAAGTCCTCATTGTATCCAGGATGTGATTTACTAATCTATAAGGTCAGTGAACTTCAAAGGTACTTAATTTGTTTGTTTCCATTCAGTAACCACTGCTACTATTCTTGATATAGCAGGGCCATTTCTTCAAATGTAATCTTACATGGAAATATGTAAAAGAGGGAAAAATCAATGCATTCTGGATGGCAAGGGATTGATTGTTAAATCCTGTCAAAATATCCCCTCTTTGGCTTTTCCTGAATGACTCTATAGAATATCTATGGCTCTGTTCAATATTGTCTGAAATCTACAGTATTCAGTTTATATGTTACAATCAAGCAAGGAGAGAGCTTTCAGTGTCACCACCACTGTCGTTGATCTAAAATCCTAAATTTATGCTTGAAATAAATTTATAAGAGACAAATACAGGAAGATGTGTGTGGTCTATTGGTGAGTGTATGTTTTCTCCAATTGCATTGTCCCTCTTATTGCCAAATTTCCCCTCTAATAAATACCATCCTCTCTGCTGGAAATATCTAGACACTGAAAGAAAGACACTTAAGCAAGTAACACAATAGAATTAGATGTTTTTGGCAGTAAATGATTTAGAAAGTGCATTCAGGATTTTTCATGGTCTTTTTTGCCTTTTGAAAGAAGAAAGTGAAAATACATGAAAGCTGACACTTTATATGCATGAAGGAGCCAAAAGAGGGATTGATAGATTGGTTTGGGGCAGAGTATTCTGTCATGTTCTGAAAGGTTTTGGTCATCCCAGGTAGAGGCAGGGGCAGGACTCAGGCAAGAATAACCCTGGCTCTGAGGGAAGAGGTTGGTTTTGCTGGACAGTGTTCCTGTATGTGGGTGAAAGTTGTCTTTGCATAACAGAAGAAAAGTTGCTCAGATTCTGCCCTGAAGTGTTGCCAAGCTTTGTTCATCTCTAGAACTATGGCGATTAGTAGCAACAAAAGAATACTAATATAAAGGACAATTTCAGAAAAAAAGAGGTAAGAAGATAAAATGAAAATAAAAGGGAATATGAGATATTTGCTTTTAGAACATTTAAAAAAGCATATATATTTGGGTCCTTAAAAATAAAGTGTTTTAACAACATTTCATCCTTCACTACCCAAGTCCTTGACTCACTTTCCCTTTGCTGCTTTTCCTTCCCTCTTTCTTTCTCTTCCTTCTCTTATTCACCCCCCTTTCCCTTCTACCTTCTCCTCCCCCCCCCCACATTTTCTGTTTACCAGGAATTACTGCTAAAGCCCTAAGATGCTATAAACCAGCCCAGCAACATCATTGAATCTTAGGAGAGCCAGTCAAGAGACTGGCCCTCATACCAGGTTGTTTGGAGGCAACTGAATAAGCAGAGCAACCCTAATCCAATCACATTGCTTTAGTCTCAGTAGAGGCTCAGTCTGTTTGGATGATTTATAATTTGGGGGACTTACTAGGGCATGTGTGTAAGGCCAAATAATTAATGACAAGGATAGTTACTCTAAAAGTAAGAGAGAATGGTATCTCACTTCTCAGATAAATGTGTTTATGAATCCAGCTTTCTTATCTACTTGGTTTCTATGTGATCAACTGGACAATTGTCCAGACTCCCTAGGTGGGGGACAACTAACACTTAACTATGCTAGACTTGTTAAATCCAGAGTGATAGAATGTATGGAATTTTTGCAAGATGATGCAGGAAATGAGGATGCAGTGGTGTGTGGGGGAAGACCGCCACTGGAGGAGGATGGAGCCCGTTCACCTTCGTGTCTGCTCCGCTCTCAACCTTTGTGGCCCCCAGAAATTTCATAGGTTGAAATCCTGACTCCCATGGTGATGGTGTTTCATAGGTGGAGCCTTTGGGAGGTGATGAAGTTATGGAGGTGATGAAGGATGGAGCCTCCTGGCTGAGACGACTGCTTTTATATATAAGAGACACATGTAGTTTCTCTAGCCCTTTCCCTGATGTGAGGATATAGTAAGAAGTGTGAGAGGGAAAGAGGGCCTTATCTGATCACACTGTGAAAATCCATTTCTATTGTTTATAATTCTATGATATTTTGTTACAGC
>SJYF01000444.1:508742-520051 GCA_006410515.1 Procapra przewalskii
CCTCATGCGAAGTGTTGACTCATTGGAAATAACTTTGATGCTGGGAGGCATTGGGGGCAGAAGGAAAGGGGGATGACAGAGGATGAGATGGCTGGATGGCATCAGTGACTCGATGGATGTGAGTGTGAGTGAACTCCGGGAGTTGGTGATGGACAGGGAGGCCTGGCATGCTGCAATTCATGCGGTCGCAAAGAGTTGGACATGACTGAGCGACTGAACTGAACTGAATTGAGAGACTTTAACTGAAGAATAGCAGAATATCATAAATCCGAATGTAATTGATCATTTATTGGAAGACTGCTAACTATATGGATTTTTTTCTGTCAAAATATAATTTGGTGATCATATAACAGATCTAAATATCCAATATATGACTGGAGAGGATCTCAGTGTGTTATGAACACTGTAAACTGAAGGAATCAATTATCAATGAATAACTATGCATTAACCTTGTAGTAATGAGCAAAATAAACTGATAAACACTTTTGTCCTTTTCTCAGTGTTCAGTTCACTTCAGTTCAGTCGCTCAGTCATGTCTGACTCTTTGTGACCCCATGAGCTGCAGCACGCCAGGCATCCCTGTCCATCACCAACTCCCAAGGGTGCACCCAAACTCATATCCATTGAGTTGGTGATGCCATCTAACCATCTCATTCTCTGTCATCCCCTTCTCCTCCTGCCCTCAATCTCTCCTAGCATCAGGGTCTTTTAAGTGAATCAGCATCAGGTAGCCAAAGTATTGTAGTTTCAGCTTCAACATCAGTCCTTCCAGTGAACACCCAGGATGGATCTCCTTTAGGATGGACTCCTTGGATCTCCTTGCAGTCCAAGGGACTCTCAAGAGTCTTCTCCCACATCACAGTTCAAAAAGCATCAATTCTTCGGTGCTCAGCTTTCTTTATAGTCCAAGTCTCACAGCCACACATGACCATTGGAAAAACCATAACCTTGACTAGATGGAACTTTGCTAGCAAAGTAATGTCTCTGCTTTTTAATATGCTGTCTAGTGTTTTGGTGAAGGTGAAGTCTCTCAGTCTTGTCTGACTCTTTGCGACCCCATGGGCTGTAACCACTAGGCTTCTCTGTCCATGGGATTCTCCAGGCAAGAGTACTGGAGTGGATTGCCATTTCCTGCTCCAGGTGATCTTCCTGACCCAGGGATCGAACCCGGGTCTCCCACATTGGAGGCAGATGCTTTAACCTCTGAGCCACCAGGGAAGCATATATGCTGTCTAGGTTGGTCATAACTTTCCTTCCAAGGAGTCAACGTCTTTTCATTTCATGGCTGCAATCACTATCTGCAGTGATTTTGGAGCCCGCCCCCCCCCAATAAAGTCAGCCACTGTTTCCCAGAAAGCTATACTCTCTGCCTATAAAAATTTTAGGTGCTCTTGTGCCCAAGCATTGAAACTGGGGCTCTTCCCAGAAATGCATAGATATGAGCCCTGCTCCAGAGTTTGTGTTCTTGATGCTGGTATCTCCTGTTCTGTGGTCCACTAAGTCCGCTTTCTCTTCTGAGCATCATCTGGCTCTCCTGTTTACACAAGTATTTGTACTTTGGTTTTCCTATCAGTTCTCTTGTTCTTTTAATCAGACTACCCAACCTCTTGACGGTTTATTTTTCAGACCCTTTTCTTCTTTGTTTTTCCTGATGCTTGTTAATGTATTTGCTGTCATATATTTCTGAATTTCAGTATCTACAGCTGTCCTACTGGATCCTCTTGCTGTCTAAATTTTGGCTTTTAGCATCACCACATTTTTCTGAACTTCATTTTCCTTTTGGTCCAGTTTCTGGTATTCAGATTAATCTGGATTTTCACACCTGGCTGTTCTTGGTGCCTCAAACAACTGTGAGACGTTAGCTTTCTCTCTATGCAATACTGCCCTTTGTTTTGATACCATGAGGACTTTCTATAATTTCATTTCCTGCCTCATATTTTGTCTTTGTCTTTTTCTAGCTGCTGTCACTTCATTACTATGTGTTTTTACATTGGTATTATTATTTATAATAAATTCTTAACCTGATGTAGCAGATAATTAATAGGAATACAATCAAAATAGCAATAATAAATTCCCCAAATTAATATCCATAAATGTTCCCACTTTTAAAAGATATTCTACCCAAATATTATTGAGTTCCCCTAACTCCTGTTTCATTACTAACTGGTTCAATTTTGAGATAGAATATAGAGAACAATGGAGTGGTAAACACTGACAATTAATTACCTTGCTCTTTATATCATTCAGTTCGGTTCAGTTCAGTCGCTCAGTCATGTCTGACTCTTTGTGACCCCACCAACTGCAGCATGCCAAGCCTCCCTGTCCATCACCAACTCCTGGAGTTCATTCAAACTCATGTCCATCGAGTCAGTGGTGCCATTCAGCCATCTCATCCTTTTCCTCCTGCCCCCAATCCCTCCAAGCATCAGAGTCTTTCCCAATGAGTCAACTCTTCGCATGAGGTGGCCAAAGTACTGGAGTTTCAGCTTTACCATCAGTCCTTCCAAAGAACATCCAGGGTTGATCTTCTTCAGAATGGACTGGTTGGATCTCCTTGCAGTCCAAGGGGCTCTCAAGAGTCTTCTCCAACACCACAGTTCAAAAGCATCAATTTTTTGGCACTCAGCTTCACAGTCCAACTCTCACATCCATACATGACTACTGGAAAAACCATAGCCTTGACTAGACGGACATTTGTTGGCAAAGTAATGTCTCTGCTTTTTAATATGCTATCTAGGTTGGTCATAACTTTCCTTCCAAGGACTAAATGTCTTTTAATTTCATGGCAATGATTTTGGGGCCCCCCAAAATAAAATCTGACACTGTTTCCACTATTTCCTTATCTATTTCCCATGAAGTGATGGGACCAGATGACATGATCTTAGTTTTCTGAATGTTGAGACTTACGCCAACTTTTTCACTCTCCTCTTCCACTTTCATCAAGAGGCTTTTGAGTTCCTCTTCACTTTCTGCCATAAGTGTAGTGTCATCTGTGTATCTGAGGTTATTGATATTTCTCCCAGCAATCTTTATTCCAGCCTGTGCTTCTAATTAGTAACTGTGTAAATGTTAGTCTTTGTACAGTAGCACAAAAACTAGCACATATTAGAGCTATTCCTAGCACATATTAGATCTCCTTGTGGGGTGATTGCTTTTGATGAAGGATGTGAACTGAGAACTATAATCGCCAAAAAGATGAGTGGACATGAAAGGAAGCAATGCAAGGAAGACATAGGCTTTTGTTGTTCTGGTAGGAAAAGCTTGCTGTGTCTCTCATCTACATTCTAATCTCCAGATTTAACAAAACCTTTATTCTTCCTTTGATTTTTTAAAAGTCTGGGTTGTTTATGTTTTTTTGCTCTTTGGTTGTATGAATCTTATATATTTTTGGATATTAAGACCTTATTAAGTATGTGATTTGCAAATATTTCCTTTCATTCTATAGGTCACCATTTGATTTGTTGATGGGCTCTTTTGCTGTGCAGAAGCCTCTGAGTTTGATGTTGTCTCAATTGTTTATTTTTGCAGTTGCCGCCTTTGCTTTTTGTGTGAAACAAAAAAAAATATTGCAAAGACATATGTCAAGGAGATTCTCTCAATGTTTTCTTCTAGGAGTTTTATGGTTTAAGCTCTTATGTTTAATTTTAAATCCATTTTTGGTACAGTTTAATTTTTTGCATACAACTATCCTGTTTTCCCATTACCATTTATTGAAACCATCCTTCCCCATTGGATATACTTGTTTTTTTTGTCATATATTAATTGACAATACATGGGTGTGTGCTTCTTTCTGGATTCTCTGTACTGGCCTGTTGACCTGTGTATATGTTTTTATGCAAATGACATTCTGTTTTGATTACTTTATATATTTATAGTTTTCTTTATTTCTCTTTCAGATAGTTTGCTGTTGGTTTATGGATAGGCAACTGAGTTTTGTATATCAGAATACAGTAAACAAATATAGGCTACAGCTTTATGGAATAGACATTTTCCCCCCAAATAAGACATACAGATGGCCAAGAGGTATATGACAAGATGCTCAACATCAATAATTACCAGGAAAATGCAAATCAAAAGCACAAGCAATATCACCCCATACCTGTTAGAATGGCCATTAGCAAAAAGGTAAGAAATATGAATAACATGTGTTGATGAGGGTATGGAGAAACAGTAGGTCTTGTGCACTGTTGCTGGGAGTGTGAATTGGTGCAACTCCCATGGAAAGCAACTGTGCAGATTCCTCAAGCAATGTAAAAGAGTTATGTTATATGATACATTAATCCTACTTCTGGCTTACCTCAAAGCTCAAAGCTTACCTTGAAGACCCAGGTTCGATTCCTGGGTTGGTAAGGTCCCCTGGAGAAGGAAGTGGCAACCCACTCCAGTATTCTTGCCTGGAGAATCCCATGGACAGAGGAGCCTGGCAGGCTACAGTCCATGATGTTGCAAGAGTTAGACACAACTTAATGACTAAAATGAAACCACAATCCTACTTCTGGATATATATTCAAAGGAAATGAAATCATTATCTTAAAGAGATGTTTGTACTCCCATGTCCATTGAAGCATTATTCACAGTAGCCAAGATAGAGGAACAATCTCAATATTGTCAACAGGTGAACAGATTAAAATAATATGATATGATATATATGTGTGTGTGTATGAATATTATTTAGCCATTTAAAAAAGGGAGGAATTATACCATTTGTGGCAATTGGATAAAGCTGGAGAGCCTGATGCTAAGTAAAATAAGTCAGAGAAAGAGAACTATCAATATGATCTCAATTATTTGGAATCTAAACAATATTGGAACTCAGAAACAGAACAGGATAGTGATTGCCAAGAGCTGGAGGGTGCAGGAGAGATTTCTAAAAGGTTACACATTCTCATTTAATAAGGTCTGAGGCTCTAATGTAGAGCGTGGTGACTATAAGTGATAAGATTGTGCTGTATAATTGAAATTGCCTAAGAAAATGGAGCTTATATATATTCTTTACAAAAAAAAAATAAACAGTAAACCTGTGAGGTGATGGCTTTGTTACTGAACTCAATAGAAAAGGAAAATATTTTCTAAAACATACATACATTGGGGTAAACAAGATGGTGGAGGAATAGGTGGATACTTGTACATCTCTCTCCATAGACGCATCTAGAATTCATGTACAGAGTTTTCCTGGAAGCTCAGTGGTAAATAATCCGCCTGCCAATGTAGGAGGTGAGTTCAATTCTTGATCTGAGAGATCTCCCACGTCACAGAGCAACTAGTCCCATGCACCACAATTATTGAGCCTGTGCTTTAGAGCCTAGGAACTGCAAGTACTGAGCCCACATATCACAACTACTGAAGCCTGTGTACTTAAGAGCCTGTTCTCTTTAACAAGAAAAGCCACCACAATGAGAAGCCCTGTATGCTGCACCTAGAGACTGTCCCCCACTCTCTGCACCTAGAGAAAAGTCTAGGAAAACTTGAGCTGCACTAATTTGTGTTGCAGGATGGGGGAGTTGAGGGATACTGGGGAAATGAGAAATTAACACATTTTCAATAGGTTTCCCATATTTTTCTTCATTTGCTTCTTCCTGTTCCCCTTCTCTCCAGGATGGTGTTAAAAAAAGAAATTAATGCACATTTAAGTACCTCTAGAGATGTCTCAGGAGTTCCTGACCACTGGAAAGGAAATCATAGATTCATGCAAAACTCATTAGGATGAAGCGAAGAAGGAGGAGGGAAAGCCAGCAGAACCAATTTGCACCACGGGGTCAGGGAGCTGAAGCAGGGGAGAGATCCCAGCATTCAGGGCAATTGGTTGGGCAGAAGGGAGGCATTTGAGGCCTTTGGAGAGTGAAGTAGCTGATGCGTGACAGTCCAGATGGAGTGGGACCACACAGATAACCCATGCCATAGCCTTATATACCTTGAACAAGATTGCAAATCCACTGGTGTCCACGGTAGCTGGATGCTGGAGCCATGGGGATCGGAGAGAAATCCCAGGATGAGGACAGCGGCTGATGGGGAGATGGCCTAGCAAGGCAGAATGGAGGCGATCTGTAGTGGGGAATGCCTAAAGAGGAAAACCTGGCAACCATAGAAATAGGGTGCTACTGATTACTCACAGCCTGGGGGTGGAGCTATCTCTGCTTCTCTTCTACCTTATTCTTTCTTATCAATGCTGGTGCCTGCATAAGAGCAACAGGGAAAGATCACAGTGATGATGGACTTCAAGTGACCAGTGCGCTGAGCAATAGAAAATTACAGTATCTCTATCCACCCTATGCGGGCATGCTAAGTTGTTTCAGGCGTATTCAACTCTTTGAGAGCCTATGGACTGTAGCAACCAGGCTCCTCTGTCCAGGAGGATTCACCAGACAAGAATACTGGAATGGGTTGTCATGCCCTCTTCCAGGGGGTCTTCTCTACTCAGGGATCAAACCGCTGTCTCTTACCTCTCCTGCATTGATAGGTGGGTTCTTTACCACCAGTACCTCCTGGGAATCTGATATATAGGCTACCCTACCTATCCTATTCTCTTACTATCTAAATTTTGACTTGTAGTGTTAAAATTTAACATCTAAATATATGTGTGTTAACGTTTATTACAGAAAGACCACAGTCTTCCTCAGTGGTAGTGGTGGTCTATGTCAATGGTTAAAGAAGTAGGACAGGCTTCCTCTGCCCTGGGATGGATTTCCTGTACTCTGCCCTTCAGGGAGGTCAGTGGATGGTCAACTCCATCTACGTATACCTTGTGTATGGGTCCGCTGCAATTCTGCAGCATCCTCACAAAGAATTTTGTCTTAGCCACTGGAGATGCAAACTGTGCAGTGTCTCAAGACTTCACTCAGTCCCAGTGGGTTTTATCAGGAAGGAACAACCCTTAAGAATAAAAACAGACTGCCTAGAAAAGAATACAAACTCATAGTCTTTATCATCTTCATAAATTTAAGTGATAAATCTCCCCAAACTCATGCAGATATATTCTCAAATAAATTTTTTATTGGCTGCAAAGTTGTAAAGCTGGAGCATTCATAATCTGGAGGAGTCCATACAGGCTCTTTCCACATCAAAATATCTTGTCACATTCCTTTCCAGTTGCATTGATGGGCCACAGTGTTTGTACACAATGAAAGAGCTCAAAGATAAGGGATTTAACCCAGAAAAAAATTCAACTCTCTTGCTTGTGAGAAGCAAGAAATTTCTTTTCACTCTGTAAATATGTTTTTTTTTTTTAAATTTTCTATTGTACTGTGCACTAGGAGTATAAGACACCTAATGTTATATGCACTGTCACATTTATATTTTTATAAATGTATGTCACAACCATACATGGCAGTGATAAATATCAGTATTTTGGAGGTAGAGAACTTTCTTTTTTGCTTTCCATACACTTCCTACATATTAGATTTTGATGTACATTTTAACCATTATTTTCCCCAAATCTCTTAGTGAGCTGTCCTTTTCTTTCCAGACCTTCTATCACAAACTGCTCTGTCAATCTCCCAGAAAAGCCCCAGTCCCCTAATATCCCTGGGCTCCCCTTTAGTTCTGTCTAATAGTGGCTCTGTTCTTCAGCCAGACTTTGCTCTAAAAGTGCGATTATAGTTGCGTTTCTGCTCCTTAAACACCTGGATGGCCGACTCTTGTCTTTAGAAGAAAGTCTACTTTCTTTCTCACTTTTCTTGGGTCTCCCCTAGATCTTGCCCTTGTCTGGGCTTCAGCTTCACTCCTGGCCTGTCTTCTCTTTTCTCTCTCCAGTCCAGCTACACCAGATACCACCTGTTCCCTGAAAACACCATCATCCTCCACCGTCTTCCCTCTCTTGTTTTCCTTTGCATAGAGTGTTTCTTCCTATCATTTCCTCAGCTTCCTCCCATGTATCTTTTAGATTTTTAACTTCTGCATCAGTTCCTTGGACAGTGATTCCTAACTGTTAGAGTAGGAGCCATGTTCCTTTGACCTAGTTACCCTTCTCTGTGCTCACAATGTCAGTCCTTTCTGTTTCAACATTTCTTCCAGATTGCTGTTTCATGTTCAAACATCTGTATTTTCTGCTAGAATATAAACTTACTGAAATCAGTGGCCTCACCTGACCTGTTTATCTAAGTATGTTCATCCTGTAATGAAGAATCTGGTACTGATGAATCATTCAGTAAACAGTTGTCAAATGCAAAAAGAATTTTTTAAAAACAGAAAATCAGACAGGTTGACTCTCTTGCCCTGAATCATGCAAGTTATACCTCTGGCCACACCTGGATTAGAAGCCATGTGTGTTCATCAAGAGAGTCCAGCTTTCCTTCCATTTTACTGCTACCTTGGGGAAGGGCTGGTGTGACTCAAAAGGTTCATTCTTGCTTTTTCCTCTTTTCTGCCCTAGGAATAGTATTTTGGACTCAGTTTTAGATAATAGAAGGTTCCAAATTCCTTTTGATAATAGAACATATACTTTAAAATAGTGGTTTGAAAATTATAGGTGACTGCTTAGTGATATATCTGCATGTTTTGAAAATTTATATAATCTAGAAGGTTCTTATGAAATCTATCATAAACTAATTCAATTTTGATCTTGACTTTAGTGCTAAAATGTAAAGTTACCTTTTTATCATCTTATAATCTTCCTTAAGTTTTCCCTGAGAGGTGTCTTTTAAATCATATTACTTGGGGATTACATATGCAATGCCGAGAGGATAGAGATAAGTTGCTGCCATATAGCTGTATCTGTTTTTGTCAGTAAGGGGAGAAATTCATTTGTTGGCAAGCTTTTCACGTGTGGAAGGTGAATCTAGTTTCTGATTGTCAGTGATTATTTAATCTATGAAGTTTAATAATTTCTAGTCCAAACAGTGGTGAGTAATAGAAATGCAAACCTTGGCTCTGGTTTTGTTTAGGTTATTTCTGTTGATATTTGTAAATACCTTTTGAGTTGTTAGCAATTTGCAAAGATTACAAATTGCCTGAAACCAAAGATGATGAGGGATGTACACACATCCCTTCATTTCTCCTTCCAGACTTTTTTTCAGGCATCTCTAAAGAGATGAGAATTTACTGAAGACACAGAAACAAAGATCTATGATTAGCTTATTGTGGGTGAGTAGGTATTTAAGTTTGCTTTAAAATTTCAGGAGTCATTGACTTTTGGTATGTGTTACCTGGTGCTTACCTGCTTCTATTTGGTGCCAGTTTTACTCTGGAGGAGATTTGGGGACAGCAAGACCTTTTGGAATCCCATGAACCTCGCTTTCTTATTGGTGAAAGTTCGAAAAACAGCAGCTGTGGAGATCTTTCCAACACAACTGGAATAGTAGTGGAATTTATTTTTCTTGTTACCTGCATCCATTTTGTAACTTTGCATGGACACTTTATGATTTCCAAGTGAATTTAGGCACCCACAATGTACAGTGTGTGGTGTTTATTGTGTAAGGGTAGCAGTGACAATCTTTAAAGGTTCGTTGTTTGATAGTGAGTATTCAGCCCTGGGCCACTTTTCTTCGCTTATAAAACTGACCAGTTATGATTGCATTTGCAAACATAAGTGAGTTCAGAGGTTTCTTCAATCTCTCACTAACTCTTAAGAAAGAATTTTTTTAGATACTGACTATAAAACTAGACATTTGAGAAATACTACAATGTTTTAGATGAATTATGAAGCCAGAAGAAGATTTTCTGTTAAAGTTCACCTGAAAGATGAACTTGATTTTGATTATCAGCAATGGCATATTAAACCTTTGAGGTACTCAATGAAATTCTTTAAGACAGAATAACTGTGTAAGACTTTTTTTTTTCTTTCATTAATTTATATCTTTTGCAGTTTTAGTACTAGGAGGAATATTCTTTGGGGGGGAAAGCCACTGAAGTGACAATTTCACTAAGCAATCAAGAGTTCACTTATTTTCAATTAAATACAAATGCTGCATGCAATGCTCTTTACAGCGACTCTTGGCATGTTTCATAATTTGTTTCTTAAAAAGTATAGCTATTGAAAAAAAAAACTAGGGAAATTTCTAAACTGTGAATGCCAACTGTCTGGAACAAATACCCACTGTGTTCATAGTGCATCAGGTTTCTTAATATTCTTTTTCTTAATTTTTATTTTTACTTTATTTTGCTTTACAATACTGTATTGTTTTTGCCATACATTGACATGAATCAGCCACGGGTGTACATGAGTTCCCAATCCTGAACCCCCCTCCCACTCCCACCCCATATCATCTCTCTGGATCATTCCCGTGCACCACCTCCAAGCATCCTGTATCCTGTATTGAACATAGACTGGCAATTCATTTCTTACCTGATAGTATACCTGTTTCAATGCCATTCTCCCAAATCATCCCACCCTCTCCCTTTCCCACAGAGTCTAAAAGTCCATTATATACATCTGTGTCTCTTTTGCTGTCTGACATAGAGGGTTATCATTATCATCTTTCTAAATTCCATATATATGTGTTAGTATACTGTATTAGTGTTTTTCTTTCTGGCTTACTTCACTCTTTGTTCAGTGGACAAATGATATTACTCGTAAGAATTATCGGATATGTGCACCCTGTAATAGACAACATTGTGTTTGAGCCAAATCTGTCCTTTGAGGAAATCTGACAATAGAGACAGAAAAAAGGGTGTGTGTGAGTTGATCAAGAAAAGGATAACTGGAGTTATGAAGTTATTCATTGATCGTCTTTTATGACAGCCACTTAACCAGTTTTTCTCAGTATACTTTCCTGTAGATATGGAAATGAAAATTTTTCATGCTAGCACATGTGGGGCAACTCTATACTGTTTCCTATCCCCATTTGAAACAGAAGATCCACAACTCTTGAGCAGGAGTGGCAAGAAAATTCACCACTAGATTCTTGATTATTATTTAGGCTTTAATTAGGTAGCATATTTTCTGTCATGGCTGTGTAAGTGCCTCACGTGTTGCAAATTTCTTTTGAACTCAGTTCAGTTCAGCTCAGTTCAGTCACTCAGTCGTGTCCGACTCTTTGCGACCCCATGAATCGCAGCACGCCAGGCCTCCCTGTTCATTACCATCTCTCGGAGTTCACTCAGACTCACGTCCATCGAGTCCGTGATGCCATCACGCCATCTCATCCTCTGTCGTCCCCTTCTCTTCCTGCCCCCAATCCCTCCCAGCATCAGAGTCTTTTCCAATGAGTCAACTCTTCGCATGAGGTGGCCAAAGTACTGGAGTTTCAGCTTTAGCATCATTCCTTCCAAAGCAATTCCCAGGGCTGATCTCCTTCAGAATGGACTGGTTGGATCTCCTTGCAGTCCAAGGGACTCTCAAGAATCTTCTCCAACACCACAGTTCAAAAGCATCA
>SJYF01000444.1:533915-545058 GCA_006410515.1 Procapra przewalskii
TTATTCGACAAATGGAAATATCTCCTATGCTCTGCAAAACTTGATTCTTATCTCTTCCACAGAACTGATCATATTCCACCTTGTATTCACTGTCCAGTTTGCTTAAGTTTACCAAGTAAATTAAATTCCGTGAAGGTTCAATCCCGGCATGTCTGTTCTTTCACTCTATATTCTCACATATGGCTAGGGTTCTTTTTCAATGCCATTTCTTCTCCCTGGAAGACCCTCTCTCTTTTACCTTATGACTTCCCCAACATCTTTCAGATCTCAGTAAAAACCATTTCCCCAAAGCAGCCGTTCCTGACTCTGACACAGCTCAGGTCTCCTTGTTATGTGGACATATGGCATTCTGTGCTTTTCCCTCTCGACACGTGTCCCAATTGTGGTGCAATATTTAACTTTGAAATTTAACTCTTTCTGTTTTTCTATTAAAATTTAAGTCCTAATTCACAAAGTCCACATGTGTGCTCTTCCCTACAGTCCATTCTTTGCATCCAGCAGGCCTTGCTTAGGTGTTCATTCAATGAAGCACTTTTATTCGTGCAGAGTAAAATTCCAGTGAATTATTAATGCTGCTCTCACAGCATACAGTGAACTAAAGCCACTGAGGTCTTTTCCCCCCACCCAGACGCTTACATCCTGATGATTTGGACATAGTTATAGAACTAGAAGTGTGGGGGTTTCCCTTGTTCCTCAGCTGGTAAAAAATCCGCCTGCAGTGTGGGAGGCCTGGGTTTGACCACTGGGTTGGGAAGATTCCCTGGAGAAGGGAAAGGCTACCCACTCCAGTACTCTGGCCTGGAGAATTCCATGGACTGTATAGTCCATGGAGTCACAAAGAGTTGGACATGACTGAACGACTTTTACTTTCACAGAACTGTGGATGCATTTGTTTTTAATCATCACCTTATTAGATAGAAACCACTCGATTTGCAGTCTGTTATTCCATATACACTAGCTCTCACAATTTCATGTCCTAAGATATTGTGATAATCGAGTCACTGACAAAAAGGCTGAATAGGACAGAACTAGAGATAGTGCTCTGAACCTGCTACTTGTCTACTTTTTACCATAGGATTCTTATAGTTCATCACAGGAGTTCAGTTCCTTAGCTGTACTCTCTGATCATGACAGAAAAAACATGTATACTATCATGTAAAAAATAAATAAATAAATAAAAAAAATTAAAAAAAAATACTCTAAGGGTAGTCTACAAATCAAATATTCTTACATGGTACACCAACACCCACTCTCTCTTCAAAGGTACAAAAGAAATTCACCTCCTTGATGAATTGTTACCTACCCTTCTTAGAAGAAAGTACCATCGTCCTCTATATGACTTCCTAATTTCACTCTCACCATTTTTATCTCATTGACCATATTCTAACATATTATAGTTAATTATCTGAACAACAAAAATTCCCACCCCTTTAATTCAATTCCCTTGGGGCTACAAAGGCTAGACCAATTTTCCTTTAGTTACTATTTATTGAATATCAGTTCAGTTCAGTTCAGTCACTCAGTCATGTCCGACTCTTTGCAACCCCATGAATCACAGCACGCCAGGCCTCCTTGTCCATCACCAACTCCCGGAGTTCACTCAGACTCACTCCCATCAAGTCAGTGATGCCATCCAGCCATCTCATCCTCAGTCGTCCCCTTCTCCTCCTGCCCCCAATCCCTCCCAGCATCAGAGTCTTTTCCAATGAGTCAAGTCTTTGCATGAGGTGGTCAAAGTACTGGAGTTTCAGCCATGCCAGAAACTGGTATTTTTCACGGACCAGATAATTTGTTCTTTTTGAGGTAAATATTATAATTAAAAGCAAGTACCTAGCCTCTGGTCTTTTGGATAAAATGACAACTGAACAAAATCTTAACTGCTATTCCAGATGAAAGTTCACTTTTTTTTTTTTAATATTTCCTTTCAAATAGAGCTTGAGCTTGCATTCTTGATAGCTTTCAGTTGAATAGAAACAGGATATGTTAACAGGAAACAAAACAAAACAAAACACTGCTGCAGGAAACAAAAGTAGACAAACCACACATCTTCTGTATAGTCAAGATCCATTTTATTGGGAGCTGGCAGCTCAGAGAGTAAAGAGTCCGCCTGTAATGCAGGAGACCTGGGTTCGACCCCTGGGTCAGAAAAATCCCTGAAAGAGGGCAAGACAACCTACTACAGTATTCTTGCCTAGAGAATCCCCACAGTCAGAGGAGTCTGGTGGGCTGCAGTCCAGGGGTCATAAATAGCTGAGCACGACTGAGCAGCTAAGCACAGCAAACTTCTTCAAGGTGACAAACTGACATTTAGAAACAGTTTCTCTCAATAGCATGCTTAACTATAACTCCTGCTCTTCAGCATAAGACCAAAGATAAAAGTAGTATTTCATAACAATCAAGTAATTATTTCTATCAAGGAATTTTTCTTAAAGCTAAGCCAGAGAATACACTGTGAGATAGAGCAGATAATGAGGACTATAGGAGATCCAACCAGGGAAGATGCACAAAAAATAATTTTTTGGGGTGGGGGGAAGGAAAAATACTCCATTTTGGGATCATGTTGTATACAGAAATTTGCATAATTTTTAGAAATGTAAAGGATTTTCTACTCTAATTTCCTTGCTTATTTGAGAAGACCAAGGCCTAGAGAAGATAAGTTTTCTAAGTGAAACAGCAGTTATCTTAGGACTCTGATTAGAGCCCAGTGACAGGCCTTAGGGTCCAGTTGCTTCATCTTAAGGCTGAAAGGCTGGGGATCTGGGGAACACTTAGTGGCACAGTCTTAAGGCTGAATTGCTTTTATTTTGGGAAACCTCAAGCTTTGCTCCTAAGGTCCTCAACTGATTGCATAAAATCCACCCACATATAGAAGGTAATTTATTTTATTCACAATCTACTGGTTTAAATGTTAATTACCTCTAAGAAAATATCTTCCTAGGTGAGTATGTCAAAAAACTACAATTTGAAAGAAATGTACAGTTCTATGGAGTATGTTACCATGCATATTTGGAATTGAATACCTACGCTACCTGTTCCACATTCATGTCCTGGGAAGGGAAAAGAAGATTGACACTTTTTTTCCCCCAGTTAATCCTGTCCAGTGTTTTAGTGCATTCAGGCCACTACTACAAAATGCCAGAGGCTGCGCAGTTTATATACCATGTTATTTATCACAGTTCTGGAGGCTAGAAGTCCAAGATCAGGGTGCCAGCATGGCTGAGTGAGTGAGGGCCTCTTCCAGGACATATCCCTAAATGGAAGGGATGAGCAAGTATTTCAGGCCTATTTCACAAAAGCCCTAATCCCATTCATGGGGGCTCTGCCCTCATGTGGGTTCTGCACTTATGACCTAATCATTTTCCAATGTCCCACCTCCTAAAATCATCACTTTGGGGATTAGGTTTTCAACATATGAATTTTGGGAGAACGCAAGCATTTCGACTATAGCATCCGATGAGGAGACTGACTTGTCTATGGTAACCCAATGCCTCATCCGTACTGAATGCTCTTGGTGCTGATAGGAAGCCAAGGACTAAGAAAGCTGAATAAGGACCAGCAGCCCCATGTGGAGGGTCTGAGATGGCAAACTCCTTGATGGATTTCACAACAATATATGAGTATCTCTAGGGTCTTCCTTGATTATCATTTATTGAGTAATCCACCACTCCAATGTTCCTATTTGAAATATGTGTTAATTACTGAGTTCATAGACAAAGTACCAATTGACCAACACGAAAATGTCACAGCTATGCATATGAAGAAACGGGCCTTTGACAGACACAAATTTTATAGTGGAAAGTCCCCAGGACTTTATTCACTTCAGATAGCAATTAGAAGTTTGGGGATCTCCAAGACCATTCTTGGGTTCCATAACCAGCTAGGAATTCAAGAACTCACTGAAAGCTATTATAGCTATGGCTATGGTTTACTGCAGATCTTTGATTTATTTTTAATTTTTAGTGCTGTGTAATTGATTTACAATGCCATAAATGTCAGTTTTTGTTGAACAGTGAATAAGTTATACATATACATGGGATTTCTTTGGAAGGAATGATGCTAAAGCTGAAACTCCAGTACTTTGGCCACCTCATGCGAAGAGTTGACTCATTGGAAAAGACTCTGATGATGGGAGGGATTGGGGGCAGGAGGAGAAGGGGAAGACAGAGGATGAGATGGCTGGATGGCATCACTGACTTGATGGACGTGAGTCTGAGTGAACTCCGGGAGTCAGTGGACAGGAAGGCCTGGCGTGCTGCGATTCATGAGGTTGCAAAGAGTCGGACACGACAGCGACTGACCTGAACTGAACACATGTATGCATTCTTTTTTTAGATTCTCCTCCAATGTAGGTCATTACAGATCATTGAGCAGATTATCCTTTTCTATATGGTAGGTCCTTATTAGTTGTCTATCTTATATTTAGTAGTGTGTATATATCAATCCCAATATCACAATTTATCCTTCCCCTCTTCCCCCGGAACCATACGTTTATTTTCTAAATCATCACTCTCTTTCTATTTGTAGGTAAGTTCATTTGTACCATCCTTTAATATTCCATATATAAGCAATATCATATGTATTTGTCTTTCTCTGTCGGATTTACTTTAGTTGATATGAGAATATCCAGGTCCATCCATATTGCTTCTCATAGCATTATTTTGTTCCTTCTTATGGCTGAGTAATATTATATTGTATATGTTCACTACATTTTGTTTATCCATCTCTTGATGTACATTTAGGTTGCTTCCATGTGCTGGCTATTGTAAACAGTGCTGCAATGAACACTGCTCTGCTTAGTTGCTAAGTCATGCCCACTCTTTGCTACCCAGTGGATTATAGCCTGCCAGGCTCCTCTGTTCACAGGGATTCACCAGGCAAGAATATTGGAGTGGATTACCATCCCCTCTTCCAGGGGGTCATCCCAACCCAGGGACTGAACCCTGGTCTCCCGCATTGCAGGCAGATTTTTTTTTTTACTGTTTGAGCCACCTGCGAAGCTCTGGTGAAGCAACGAACACTGAGGTGCATGTATTTTTTCAAAGTACGATTTTCTCCTGGTATATACTCAGGGGATTGCAGCTTTTTAAAAGATACAGATTAAAAGCTGCCCAGGAAAAAGGCATATAGGGCAGAGTCAAAGAAAGTGTGAAACATGGAGCTTTTGGTTGCCTCTTCCCAGGGCTTCACAGGCAGCTTTATCTTCCCAGCACTGATGTGCCGGCATTGAGCACTTGCAGACATGGGAGCCTACTCCAGGCTCCGTGTCTGGAGTTTTTACTGGGGCTCCATCGCCTAGATATAATTGACTGTCCATATAGCTGATCTCAGCCTCAAACTCCTTTAGAGGTGCAGCTGATATTGCATGACCAAAACCCCCATCCTAAATCACAACGTTCTTGTGGCCCAAAGTTTTTACTCTAAATCACATTGTTTATATACCTATCATTTCAGTTCAGTTGCTCAGTCGTGTCTGACTCTTTGTGACCCCATGAACTGCAGCATGCCAGGCCTCCTTGTCCATCACCAACTCCCGGAGTTTACCCAAACTCATGTCCATTGAGTCGGTGATGCCACCCAACCATCTCATCCTCTGTCCTCCCCTTCTCCCCCCACCCTCAATTTTTCCCAGCATCAGGGTCTTTTCAAATGAGTCAGCTCTTTGCATTAGGTGTCCAAAGTATTGGAGTTTCAGCTTCAACATCAGTCCTTCCAATGAATATTCAGGACTGATCTCCCTTACGATGGACTGGTTGGATCTCCTTGCAGTCCAAGGGATTCTCAAGAGTCTTCTCAACACCAGAGTTCAAAAGCATCAATTCTTTGGTACTCATCTTTTTTTATAGTCCAACTCTCACATCCACACATGATTATTGTAAAAACCATAGCCTCGACTAGACTGACCCTTGTTGACAAAGTAATGTCTCTGCTTTTTAATATGCTGCCTAGGTTGGTCAAAACTTTCCTTCCAAGGAATAAGCGTGTTTTAATTTCATGGCTGCAATCACCATTTGCAGTAGTGATTTTGCAGCCCCCCAAAATAAAGTCAGCCACTGAAGCAGTGTCGGAGCAGCAGCAGCTGCGTGGTGCCTGAGAGTCTGAGAGGAGCTACCCCTTGTCCAAGGTCAGGGATGGCAGCTGAGAGCCGCAACCCCACATCCAACATAAGGAGCAGCAGCTGCACTTTGCTGGAGCAGCCGTGAAGAGATACCCCATGTCCAAAGTAAGAGAAACCCAAGTAAGATGGTAGGTGCTGAGAGAGGGCATCAGAGGGCAGACACACTGAAACCACAGTCAGAGACAACTAGCCATTCTGATCACATGGACCACAGCTTGTCTAACTCAATGAAACTAAGCCATGCTGTGTGGGGCCCCCTAAGATGTACCGGTCACGGTGGAGAGGTCTGACAGAATGTGGTCCACTGGAGAAGGGAATGGCAAACCACTTCAGTATTCTTGCCTTGAGAACCCCATGAACAGTACACACCTATCAGGCTGGCCCGAGACCCTCACATGAACAATAGCACTTTTCTCAGTGTCAACCTTTGACACCTTTAGTCACACTTTCTCAGAGAAAACCACCTAAGGGTTGAGAGAGGAGCTCCCAGGAAACAAAGGCAAAGTGCAGACTTCTCTTTGGATGAGGCTGAGCCCTTCACTACACAGCCAGGTGGCTGAATTTGCCTGAGGAGGCTCCTTAATTGTAACCCCACAATAAGAAAATGTGAAGGGACAAACATTGGTCAAGCATTCATCTTCTTCTGGTCTTTCTCTGAAAGGTTTTTCTTGCATATCTTCGTTAATTCTTATGCAACTCCATGAGGTGGACACTAGTTTGAATAGCGTTACGGAGAGAAGTAAATTAAGGCTGGCCTAAAGATTCAGAGCTAGTGAGTGGTGGAGTGGGAATATGTACAAGGGCTGCAGGACTCCAAAGTTCAGACTTAAAGCCACTATGTGGCAAAGATCCCAACATTTCTTTTTCTAGTATTTTTATTTATTTGGATGTGTGTGTCTTAATTGTAGCACATTTGGACCTTTCACCTCTGTTGTGGCATGTGGGATCTAGATCCAGGAGCAGGGATTGAACCCCAGGCCTCCTGGATTGGAAGCACAGAGTCTTGACCACTGGACCACTGAGAAAGTGCCAACACCATTTCCATTTGGAGTAAATGTTCACATGCAAGTGCACAGCCAAAGAAGTTTGTTGAATCAATATTGTCTAGTCCTGCCATTCTGTTCCACAATGTATATCAATTAAGAAAGTAACAACATGAAACTCTTGCTATCCATTTAACAGAAATAAATATAAGACGGAAAGTTATGAACTTACCATAAGCTCGTGATGCCATGATCAAGGAAGGCTTAGGCAACAGGAACATTTCAATAAATCTTTTTGTCTGGTATGAAGAAATTTGTACATCCTTGTATATCACACAATAATAAATTTCCAGATAGTGAATGGGATGCTTTTCTTTATAAAACAGGGCCAGAGCAATTCTGAAATGGGAGGTAGGAAAGAAGACCCGTATTTAAGCCTTCAAATAAAAATACTTTCTCAGAAACAAAAATTTAGAAAATAAAACATATGAATGTTGAGAGTTTGAAAATGGTTTCCCTTAAAACTCTCCCCATGAGCATATGCCATGGAAAACTTCGTGTACCACAGAATACCCTGCTTTGGTAACACAGTCTGACTGATCCAGTATTTTAATGCTTTTCTTAATTTTGGGTGAAGCTTTCATGAACTTCTCATGTGACCAATGTTGTTGATAATTGATAAATCAATTGGAATGAGGTTCCTGAAAATTGAATGGACAGTTGAGAAATGTAATCTGAAGTCTAAGTGAAGGGAGTTTGATACACAGAGGGAGAAAGGATACTAACTTTTTTGGGGAATGGTGGTTGGTAGATGTGGTCCTCCAGGTTCTATGTGAAGGAGCCGACTCCCTGCATCAACTGAGGACAGGGAAAAGGATGGAGTCTAAGCTCTGGTGGCAAGACAGAAGTGTTTCATCCCACAGCCCTTCATTTTAGACAGAGCGAGCTCTCTGTAGGCAACAGTATCCAAAATAGGATACCAGCAGCAGCAATACAAATGACTAAGCCATGGAGGAGCAACACATACCTGTTCTAAGCAAGCCAAGGGGTTCTTAGTGTGAAAATATTGGTGGCCTCCCCACCCCTTACTTCTTAGTTCTACTTTTGTCTGAGAGAAAAGTTCCTCCAAGAAGAAGGATAGGAGTTCACTCTCCTTCCAGGAAGCCAATTGAGAAGCCTAAGCCATGGAATTACCTTTTGGATCTAAGTCACTTTTATAATCATCCTGTGTCTCCCACCCCTCAGGTAGGTGGCCTAGGAAATAGCAGTTATAACTGTGATTTTGAAGAAATATTAAATACAGATGTTCTTCTCTTGTACTGCCTGTAAATCTTAGAAACAGGTAATTGTGAAATTGTTTTTAAAAGATGGGACAGCTGCCTGCTTTTTAATTACCTTGATTATTTTAGAATATGCCCTGAGGTTAAAATATCTTTTGTTTAGAAAAGTGACTTTTTCCCTATGACATGCAATGTATCATCTTCTTCACTAAATTTCTTTTAGCAAGGTAAGTTCTCATTTTTCATTTCTTAATACCCACTATGCCCAGGAAGTAGAAGCTTTATGGAAAAATGAGTGCCCTGTCTTAATATAAAGTGTCCCCATATGGCTACTGTTCTTAAAGACCCAATTGGCCAGTCTCTCCTACCACCCAGAACTTCATTCAGTGCCCATTTTTACATTTATTTGTGGTTATCTTCTTTCTCTTCAGTTTCAGCTTTAACCACCTAATTTTTGTTTTCATTTTATTCTATTTTTGTGTCATTAGCCACAGAATTTCTTAGCAAAGATAGTAGATTCAGGGTAAATTTGAGTCATGTTCTATGATAAAGAATACTACTTTGAGATATAAATCAGAATCATTTAAAAATGGTAATTGGTTTAAAAAGTTGAAATACGGTTATGCAGAGGCTATAGAATACTTTAACCACAACATTTATCTTGATGAAAAGTGTGTTAGGTATTTGATAAGCCTCACATGTTTTATTTTCTTGGGCTCCATAATCACTGCAGATGATGGCTGCAGCCATGAAATTAAAAGTTGCTTGCTCCTTGGAAGAATAGCTATGAAAAAACTAGACAGCATATTAAAGAGCAGAGACATCACTTTGCCAGAAAAATGACTGTATATTCAAAGCTTTAGTTTTCCCAGTAGTCATGTATGGATGTGCGTGTTGTATCATGAAGAAGCCTGAGCACAGAAGACCTGATGTCATCGAACAGTGGTGTTGGAGAGGATTCTTGAGAGTCCCTTGGATTACAAGGAGATGAAACCTGCCAATCCTAAAGGAAATCAACCCTGAATATTAAAAGGACTAATGCTGAAGGTCCAATACTTTGGCCACCTGATGTGAAGAGACAACTCATTGTAAAACACCCTAATGCTGGGAAAGATTGAGGGCAGGGGGAGAAGGGGCAACAGAGAATAAGATGGTTGACTGGCATCACCAACTCGATGGACACAAGTTTGAGCAAACTCCAGGAGATGATGATGAAGGACAGGGAAGCCTGGTGTGCTGCAATCCATGGGGTCACAAATGTCAGGTATGACTTAGTGACTGAACAACAAAAAGAGCAAGGTCTCACGTGCGGATATGAAGTTTAGTATTTATGAAATATAAGCAGTCTTACATTGCACATACAGAATAACTTCAGTAACTGAGTTGTAATAAAGGCTAATCACAGCAGGATTAAAGGGCCCGATGTAATCACAATTCTTTGCTTTGCTGATGCTTCTGGCTTCTAGTTGTTGGTGTTGTTTAGTTGCTAGCCGTGTCTGAATTTTTTAGGACCTCATGGGCTGTAGCATGTCAGATTTCTATGTCCATGGGATTTTCTAGAAAATAAAACTGGGTTAGGTTGTCATTTCCTTCTATAGGAGATCTTACCTATAGAACCCAGTGCTCTCTCCCAAGGTCATGTGAGGCTTGTCTCCAGGACAGACAGGAGTGGAGGGTTCGCTCCTAGGCTCATGAGACCATGTGTCTGCCCGGAAGTCCACTCACAGGAAGGACACAGCTTCAGGGAGCAAGTGAAGACCTGTGAGCCACAGGCGAGGGATCTTTTGCTGGTTTTGCCTGGCCCTCCCCAAAATAGGAGAGAGTCTACAGAATTCATCATCTTTCCTCAAACCTGTGGCACTCTTTGGATTTCAAATGTCTTCCTTTGTATAATATCTTCTCCAATCTGGAATCCCATCCCTTTCTACTCCTGGGGAGCTCCTCCAAATCTTATTTCACTTGCTTTTTGAAAATTCTTGTGACTTTTCCAAACAGATCAGCTGTTCTCTCCTTGTGTTATACGGTAGGTTTACTTACATTCACCAAAGAAATGAATATAACTGGACAAATTATTTATTTACATATTTATCTCTTTCTCTTGAAAAATGTGGGGTCAGCAGGATTAAATTCAAACACTAACTCTTCATAATATTTAATAAAAATAAATTTAAATAAATGTATGTTGAACAAATGCTGAAAATACATTTTTTATGTATAAATTGGTTATTTGTAATTTGGCATGGTCATTTCTCATGCTGAAATGCCTTAGATTACGTTTCAGGATATTATTAAGTTTTCATTAATGTAAAGGAGTAAAGTCAGTCAGTCAGTCAGTTCAGCTGCTCAGTCGTGTCCGACTCTTTGTGACCCTATGAAGTGCAGCATGCTAGGCCTCCCTGTCCATCACCAATTCCCAGAGTTCACTCAAACTCATGTCCATTGAGTCGGTGATGCCAGCTAGCCATCTCATCCTCAGTCATCCCCTTCTCCTCCTGCCCCCAATCCCTCCCAGCATCAGAGTCTTTTCCATTGAGTCAACTCTTTGCATGAGGTAGCCAAAGTACTGGAGTTTCAGCTTTAGCATCATTCCTTCCAAAGAACTCCCAGGGCTGATCTCCTTTAGAATGGACTGGTTGGATCTCCTTGTAGTCCAAGGGACTTTCAAGAGTCTTCTCCAACACCACAGTTCAAAAGCATCAATTCTTTGGCACTCAGCCTCCTTCACAGTCCAACTCTCACATCCATACATGACTACTGGAAAAACC
>SJYF01000444.1:545080-555567 GCA_006410515.1 Procapra przewalskii
TGTCTCTGCTTTTGAATATACTATCTAGGTTGGTCATAACTTTTCTTCCAAGGAGTAAGCATCTTTTAATTTCATGGCTGCAATCACCATCTGCAGTGATTTTGGAACCCAAAATCACACTCACAGGGGTGGGGAAGTCTGACACTGTTTCCACTGTTTCCCCATTTATTTCCCATGAAGGGATGGGACCAGATGCCATGATCTTCGTTTTCTGAATGTTGAGCTTTAAGCCAACTTTTTCACTCTCCTTTTTCACTTTCATCAAGAGGCTTTTGAGTTCCTCTTCACTTTCTGCCATAAGGGTGGTGTCATCTGCATATGTGAAGTTATTGACATTTTTCCTGGCAATCTTGATTCCAGCTTGTGCTTCTTCCAGCCCAGTGTTTCTCACGATGTACTCTGCATATAAGTTAAATATGCGAGGTGACAATCTACATCCTTGACACCCTCCTTTTCCTATTTGGAACCAGTCTGTTGTTCCATGTCCAGTTTTAACTGTTACTTCCTGACCTGCATATAGGTTTCTGAAAAGGCAGGTCCGGTGGTCTGGTATTCCCATCTCTTTTATAATTTTCCACAGTTCATTGTGATCCACACAGTCAAAGGCTTTGGCATAGTCAATGAAGCAGAAATAAATGTTTTCCTGGAACTCTCTTGCTTTTCTGATGATTCAGTGGTGTTGGCAATTTGATCTCCGGTTCCTCTGCCTTTTCTAAAATCAGCTTGAACATCAGGAAGTTCACGGTTCACGTGTTGCTGAAGCCTGGCTTGGAAAATTTTGAGCATTATTTTAGTAACATGTGAGACGAGTGCAGCTGTGCAGTAGTTTGAATTCTTTGGCATTGCCTTTCTTTGGGATTGGAATGAAAACTGACCTTTTCCAGTCCTGTGGCCACTGCTGAGTTTTCCACATTTTCTGGCATATTGAGTGCAGCAGCCAAGGCCAGGGGTGGCGGCTGGGAGGAGCTACCCCAGGTTCCAGGAGTAAACTAGTAAACTCAAAATCATTTAAATATTTTACAAACATGAATAATTTCAAAATTCATCTATAAATACAAATTCCTAAGGTAAAGGAATCCTGGAAAAAAATTAAGAGTTATACTTAACATTCAAGGTAATTTTTACTGTTGATCACTGTGGCAAAGGGCAGAGGGTTTATTTGAGAAGTCAGGGAAACTTATTTTCTGTTATCTAGGGTCAAATGCCTGTTGAATAAATATTACTCCTAGACTCTCTTTCTTTCCCCTTCTATGTCAAGAAAATTTCTGAAGCCATCAAGTTATTCTGGGGTACGTCTTCATAGATTCTTATGTCACTTAATACAGGTGAAACAGGAATCTGAAAGACCATACAAAAACATGGTCAAAGTCTTCCTCTACTTTTTTTCCCCAAGATATAGGTTATTTTTTTTTATGACACATGACATCATACAATTTTAGATGATACTTGTGTATAATGCAAAATTATCACCACTGTGACTCTAGTGTTAATTTACTGTTGCAATCCATCATCACACACAGTTTCAATTTTTTCTTGTGGTGAGAACTTTAAGATTTTCTCTCTTAGCAACTTGCAAGTATACAATACATTATTATTAACTATAGTCACCACACTCTGTTTTATATCCCCGTGACTTATTTGTAATGGGAAATCTGTATCTACTCCACCCAATCTGGCTCCCCAACCCAAACCCTGCCTCTGGAAACCACCAAACTGTTCTCTGTTTATATTTGTTCTTTGTGGTTATTGGTTTTTGATTCCTCATTTAAGTGAGCTCATACAGCATTTGTCTTTATCTGACTTATTTTGCATAGCATAATGCCCTCAAGGTTCATTCATGCTATCACAGAGAGCAAGATTTCTCCATGGTAAGTCCATAAACAATACATTAAGAGTACGTGCATAATCCCGAGTATAATGTTGGTTAGCTCCATACCCTACTCACCCTCATGGTGAACAAATTGTTGATAATGGCATAATTCGTGTAATTTACTCTTTAATTGTTGCCTGTCTGTTTGCTTGACACCCTTTAGCTACCTGGCCCCCTGGCCCCGAGTCCCAGTGTCCAGTGCAATAGCAAGCATCATTTGCACCTGGCCTGCGAGGTGGGACATGGAACAGCTGCTATACTTTGGCAAAAACCATTACAATTATATAAAAATAAAACTGGAGTGAAGCAAATACAATTTTTACTAGAGAAACTGTATAGTATATCAGTTTGTAAATCAAAAGAGCAACGCAGTGAGTAAATTTTGTGGATTTTAATGCTTCACAATTGCTTACTATTTGTTTCCTTGGCCATTTCAGTTCATGTGAAAAAAAATCATTTAAAGAAATGAGTATTTATCACTTTTTATAAAAATAAAAAAACAAATATATCCAAGATGCTATCCAAAGTGGAAAAAAAATGAGACACTAATAAAACTTAATTAAATCATTCATATTTAAAATGAATTTCTCACTCTAGCTTACTTAACGGTTCCCTCTTATGTAGTTGCAGCTCTATTATGAAGTCTATACATAAAGAAAAAAGGCAGAGGAACCAGAGATCAAATTGCCAACAACCGCTGGATCATGGAAAAAGCAACAGAGTCCCAGAAAAACATCTATTTCTGCTCTATTGACTATGCCAAAGCCTTTGACTGTGGGGATCACAAGAAACTAGAAAATTCTGACAGAGATGGGAATACCAGACCACTTGACCTGCCTCTTGAGAAATCTGTATGCAGGTCAGGAAGCAGCAGTTAGAACTGGACATGGAACAACAGACTGGTTCCAAATAGGAAAAGAAGTACGTCAAGGCTGTATATTGTCACCCTGCTTATTTATCTTCTATGCAGAGTACATCATGAGAAATAAACACAAGCTGGAATCAAGATTGCTGGGAGAAATATCAATAACCTCAGATATGCGAATGATATCACCCTTATGGCAGAAAGTGAAGAGGAACTCAAAAACCTCTTGATGAAAGTGAAAGAGGAGAGTGAAAAAGTTGGCTTAAAGCTCAACATTCAGAAAACGAAGATCATGGCATTTGGTCCCACCACTTCATGGGAAATAGATGGGAAACAGTGGAAACAGTGTCAAACTTTATATTTTTGGGCTCCAAAATTACTGCAGATGGGGACTTCAGCCAATATATATGGAATTTAGAAAGATAGTAATGATGACCCTCTATGTGAGATAACAGAAGAGACACAGAGGTATAGAACGGACTTTTGGACTCTGAGGGAGAGGGAGAGGGTGGGTTGGTTTGGGAGAATGGCATAAAAACATGTATACTATCATGTAAAAAAAAATAAAAAAAAATAAAAAAAATTAAAAAAAAATAAAATAAAATAAAAGAATCTTACTCCTTGGAAGAAAAGTTCTGACCAACCTAGATAGTATATTCAAAAGCAGAGACATTACTTTGCCACAAATGTCTGTCTAGTCAAGCCTATGGTTTTTCCAGTGGTCAGGTATGGATGTGAGTGTTGGACTGTGAAAAGAGCTGAGTGCTGAAGAATTGAAGCTTTTGAACTGTGATGTTGGAGCAGACTTTGATAATCCCTTGGACTACAAGGCGATCCAACCAGTCCATTCTCAAGGAGATCAGCCCTGGGTGTTCTTTGGAAGGACTGATGCTAAAGTTGAAACTCCAGTACTTTGGCCACCTCATGCAAAAAATTGACTAACTGGAAAAGACTCTGATGCTGGTAGGGATTGCGGGGAAGGAAGAGAAGGAGATGACAGTGGATGAGATCGCTGGATGGCATTACTGACTCGATGGATGTGAGTTTGAGTGAACTCTGGGAGTTGGTGATGGTCAGGGATGCCTGGCGTGGGGCGATTCATGGGGTGGCAAAGATTTGGACACGACTGAGCGACTGAACTGAACTAACCTGAACCTTAATTAATCTTCATAAAGGCCCTTTTCCAAACACAGTACATACTGAATCCTTATCATGAAAACAAATGATAGTTTTTAAATGCTGCTAAACATTTTCCTAAATTGGCAACGAATAGGTTTGAGTACAATAGAAGGATTGGCTTAGAATTGGAACCAATCAGCCTTTTTCTGATGAAAGTTTGTAAGTTGTATGTTAGCTCTCTTAGGGTACTTGAGGAGCCCACTTTAGAGCAGACACTGATAACAAATTTTTGCTCCATGTTTCTGTTAAATTCATGTAGTTCTCTTTACTCGGTAGTTTTTCTGTCATCCTCCATTTTGACTGCTGTTTTTTCCCCCCCATACTTCCAAGTAATCTCTTTAAATGTTCACAACTTCCTCTAAAGATTAGTTTTTCCCTATCCATATGTTACCTGGGTTTTGCTGTTCTTATTCTAAGCCCATTGCTTACTATTACCTAGAATTTTATGCCATGTTTTCTAAATTAACATTTTGTCATCATCAACAACATTGTATTCTGCATCTATGGTGAACACTAAGCTATAGGTGTGTGGATTCAGAGAATAATAAGACAAAAGTTATAATTTAAAAACTCCTATTAAGGGAGTATATTGGTTCCAACCCACAGTAAATAAGAGACTAAATAGCTACATCTAGGTATATATGCACTATATTTGGTTAAAATGCTAAAAAATGACAACAAAACATTGAATATTTGATATTTGTGGTAATTTTAGTTTTTGCTGTCCCAATATTAACTGTGGAAAGAATGAAATTAAGCAAGGGAAGAGCAAAGGAGGGAAGAGTTTCAAGTTTAGAAAAGTTAGATGAAAAATAATTATTTATAGAAATAATGGGAAGAAATAGGAAAAAGAATGGCACTCACTTTTTATGTAACCCTCATTAAAAATTATACATCTATCAGCTGTGTTAAGATTCTGAGTTCATTTATTGAATGCCAAAATAACCCTAAGGAATTGAATGTACTTGATCACTCCCAGGATAAACAGTTTGGCTAGGGCAAAAACTTCATTTCCAAGGTCCTCAACAGCTGCCACACCAAATCCACCATTACCCCTGATAACAAAGAAGCTGAACATACACAGGTGAGGATTTTGTCTGGGTTTTTCACCTGAGCCAGCAGAGACAGTGCACTCGTGTTACTAGGCTTTAGATTATTAGAGTAATGGTAACTGCACATGCAGAGAAATGTGGAGGAATACTAAGCAATCAAAGAGAAATTACCTTACACCGTTGATATGTATGAATTGAATCAAGTGATGACTAAAGGTATGTAGTAGCAAAATAAATAACATCTATAAATTCCCATGCAGATAACCTTAGTTTAACTAGTGCGTTAGGCCCAGGATTGCAGCTATTGTACTGTATGAAAGCATGGGCTGAACGGAAATTCTATGTGTAAAATATAAGGTTGGTAGAATTCATGGATATATAAGAAATACAACCACAGTTTTGAGTATTCCCTGTGACCAGTGATGCCTACATATGAGTCACTCCTACACTGCACCATTTGAGACATTGCTTCTGACTTTCAAGGCTCTCCTGATTCTTCTGCTTCTCTGAAACCTACTTCATTATCATTCTCAATGACTCCTCTGTCACTTTTATTCTTAATTATGAGTCTCCTCCCCAAATGTCCTATAAAATATTACATTTTGCTCTTCATGGTTGCAACAATTGCTCTGTTCTGATGAAAACACAGTCTACAAATAAAGCCTCAATCATTTATCCCAGCCTCAACTGTTTTTTATTATAATTGCTCCTTTCTGATTCCCATATTAACCACAATCCTATCATTNNACAATCCTATCATTATTTAAAATATTTTCACATGCATCTCCTCTTAAATACAATCTCTTCTCTTACTAAAACTTTGTTAATAATATCAATATTCTTTCTATCTGCTAAGCATCTGAATAATGGAGATGATAAAATGAAGGAAGAAGGTCAAGGAGAAGGAGGAGTAGGATTTTTTTAAATGAATTTAAAATAAACTTAAAATTTATTGAGAGCTATTACGTTGCCATTTACAAAGTGTTTAGTGTTCATTGCTATGTTTAATCCTCACAAAAAATCCTGTAGCACAATGACTGTTATTACAGATTCTGAGATGAGGAAACCAAGGCTCAGAAAATTTATGAGATTTGCACCCATCACACAGGTAGTAAGCAGTGAGTCTAGGTTTCATCCAGCTCAGAGCTCTCACTCTTCATCTTTAAGCTACAAAGCCCCCTTGAAAACTATGCTGCTCTCACCCTAGTGTCTGAATTTCATTATAGCTCCTCAGTCTCCCATTATATTTCTATTGCAATGACTATTCAGTTCTTCTTTGCTCTTATTTCCTGTACCACTAAAGTATTTCATGGCCATCAGCAAATCAAGCCTTTTAATTAGAGATACTCAGCCCCTGGGAGTTTCATGCCAATCCTGGTAGTAGTGAACTAGAGGGAAAACCCTCCATTGTGAATCCCACGGATGCTGTTACTAAAGACAACACTGTGCCATTTTCTGCCCCTACACATGTAAACAGAAAAGACTGCTCTGATAGCAAATGGGACTGGTGTTGGTATGGATTGAAGAAAATGTGTTTAAGAATTTCATGTCTTCATTATCTCTTTGTTCAAATATCATAAACAAACTACCAATCAGAAAATGAATACATTACTGAAGGATTTGATTCATTAACACAAAGGAATCATTGGGTGAACATGATGTGGGCATGGGTAGGATCCATGTTTCCTGGGCTGGGTACTCTAGGCATATATTGAGTTCCAACAAAATATTTAGATTTCTCTCCCTGGACAAGTAAAACATTCAAATATAGAAGGACTCACTGAACAGATAGCAGTATTTCAGAGGGAAAGGAAAATATTTCAAGATATAAATTAGAACTCATCAAAAGGATTATTTAAGTGTCAGTTAAAAAATCAGCAAAGTATAACCTAATAGCATACATTTTATAATTTTACATCTATACCAGCTTTGAAATTTTTTCACATATTCATAGGAATAATAAAGGGTTTTAAAAATTTGCTCAGCCTATCTGAGCAAAAATCACATGCTACCAAACCCACTGAATTTTATTTATTTTAATGAGATTGTTTCCTGTGGTTGCTTAGGATGAAATCCTTATTAGGTTGGTACTCGCTTGCTGCTCTCCTGAGATGAACCTCTGTATCACCTATTAACAGAACTGCAGGGCATGAAAGATGCCTCACCTGATCTCTTGTCAATGGCTGCAGAGATTGAGGACAAGACCAGAGTACTTCTAGAAGGTGCAGAGCAGATACAAAAAAAGGTGAGCCATCTCCTGAAGGCTTCTTGCTTTTTTCCGAATGAAAGAGATGACCTCCGTATTGAGCGATGAGTTTTGAAACATCTCACTTTATAAGGACAAGATTCAGGCCTTCTATAGTCTAATCCCTGTTACATTAAGTGAGAGCCTAACCATTTATAATTATTGATTCTACTGTAAGTGAACTAGAATTCAACTACAATTTTTAAAAATATATTTATTTTAATTGGAGACTAATTGCAATATTGCATTGGTTTTGCCATACATTGACAAGAATCTGCCACGGGATTCCTCATCTTGTGTGGAAGATGTGGAACATGTGTTCCTCATCTTGAACCTCCCTCCAACCTCCTTCCCCATCCCATCCCTCTGGGTCATCCCAGTGCACCAGCCCTGAGCATCCTGTATCATGCATCGAACCTGGACTGGAGATCCATTTCACATATGATAATATACATGTTTCAATGCCATTCTCCCAAATCATCCCACCCTCGCCCTCTCCCACAGAGTCCAAAAGACTGTTCTGTACATCTGTGTCTCTTCTGCTGTCTCACATACAGGATTATCGTTACCATCTTTCTAAATTCCACATATATGTGTTATTATACTGTATTGGTGTCTTTCTTTCTGGCTTACTTCACTTTGCATAATAGGTTCCAGTTTCATCCACCTCATTAGAACTGATTCAAATGTATTCTTTTTAATGACTGAGTAATACTCCATTGTGTATATATACCACAGCTTTCTTATCCATTCATCTGCTGATAGGCATCTATGTTGCTTCCATGTCCTGGCTATTATAAACAATGCTGTGATGAACATTGGGGTACATGTGTCTCTTTCAATTCTGGTTTCCTCGGTGTGTATGCCCAGCAGTGGGATTGCTGGATCATATGGCAGTTCTAATTTTTGTGACTTTGTTTTTTTTCTTTAATATTGTATTTTTGAGAATCCAACCTCTACTCTAGATTTTTAATATTTGCTTTTTGGTATTTGTTATCAATTTTGTACCTTTAAGAAACAAATCTTCAGTACTCACTTTTACTTGGGAGCGAGATTACTGGTTTGATTGCTCTCTCCCCCATTAGACTCTCCTTTTTTTCTTCACCAGGTCACCTCTATCTCCTCCCTCCCTCTTTGCTTCTCTATCCAACTCTTTGAATCTCTTTGTTTTTTTCCGGACTGTGGAGAACACTTAGGGAACTGATTACTGGCTGGATCTGTCTCTCTCCTTTTGATTCTCCCCTTTATCCTCCTGGCCACCTCTGTCTCATTCCTCCCTCTTCTCTTCTCTGTGTAACTCCATGAACATCCCTGAGGGATCCAGACTGTGGCGAGCACATAAGGAAGTGATTACTGGCTAGCTTGCTCTCTCCTCTTTTGATTCCCCCTCTTCTCCTCCTGGTCACCTCTATCTCCCTCCTCCCTCGTTTCTTCTCCATGTAACTCTGTGAACCTCTCTGGGCATCCCTCACTGTGGAGAAACGTTTCATCTTTAACCTAGATATTTTATCATTGGTGCTGTATAGATGGAGAAGTCTTGAGGCTACTGTAAGAATAAGACTGAAAGCCAGAGGCAGGAGGCTTAAGTCCAAATTCTGAGAACACCAGAGAATTCCTGACTCCAGGGAACATTAATTGATAGGAGCTCATCAAACACCTCCATACCTACACTGAAATCACCACCCAAGGGCCAACAAGTTCCAGAGCAAGACATACCACACACATTCTCCAGCAACACAGGAATATAGCTCTGAGCTTCAATATAAAGGCTGCCCAAAGTCACACCAAACCCACTGACATCTCATAACTCATTACTGGACACTTCATTGCACTCCAGAGAGAAGAAATCCAGCTCCACCAACCAGAACATCAACTACGATTTTTGACAGGTACAGCATTCCCTGCATTTCACACAATCCCACTGAAAGCTAGCCTCTGCTGGACACATGTGGTTGAAACACTTTCATGGGTAAGAGAACTGGAGAATGGAATTTGCAAGATCAATGTTTTCTTCAAAGTAATCCAGGTCAACTGCTACTGAACTTCTGCTGGTATTCTCTCTTTGTCCTCTTCAAACCAAAGGATGAATGAGAAGGAAGAAAAGAGAAAGTCAAAACCAAACTCATACTTGAGTTCTTGCTTTTTGATTTTAGACTACTAATAGATTTCCAAAACACTGGCTCGAAATCCATGTCTAGAGAGTTTCATAAGTCTTCCCCAATCTTAATTTGATAATAAGAAGGAACAAAGGAGATAAAATACTATTAAAACTCATAATAATTCACTATCTTTTGGGTACTTAGATTCATCCTGAAGACCAGGAGAAGGAGACCTCCTATCCAGTGTGGTCAGAAATCTTCCTCACAGCAGGCAATGAAGATGTGCACCAAACTGCTTTTTATAAAATGTTCCGTTGCCTGCATAAGGATGCAGTTAAGATTGACATCTGTCTCTAGATGCTGAAGTGCCAAACTGTCCCTTGCTAAGCCCACAACTATTCCAGCCAATCCTGATATGGTTAATGATGATCTATCCTGTTGCATGCTACTTTGAGTTTTATAGCTTTTAAATGCATGTTTGGGTGTAATGGATGTCATCTGAAACAAAATAAACACAAATTCTGTAGAGATGTCAAAATCTAAGAAGGAAATTTGTCAAAGTTTGTATTTTCATTTAATAGAAAATCAAAAGAAGGAACTGACCTGCCAAAGACCATTAAAGAGCTTTCTTTCTTTTTTTTTAAGCTATTTCTCTATTTTATTTTTTAATTTTTTAAAAATTTTTTAAATTTATTATTATTGTTATTTCCCTACATTACAATACTGTCTTTGTTTTGCCATACATTGACATGAATTGGCCACAGGTGAACACGATCTCCCAATGCCAAAGCCCCTTCCCACCTCCCACCCCATATCATCTCCCTGGATCATCCCGTGTGCCAGCCCCAAGGATCCTGTATCCTGTATTGAACATAGACTGGTGCTTCGTTTCTTACATGATAGTCTACGTGTTTCAATGCCATTCTCCCAAATCATCCCACCCTCTCCCTCTCCCTCAGAGTCCAAAAGTCCATTCTATACCTCTGTGTCTCTTTTGCTGTCTCACATATAGGGTCATCATTACTATCTTTCTAAATTCCATATATATGTGTCAGTATACTGTATCCAGTTCTCCAACAAATACTAAAGGATAGACTCTAGACAGGAAACACAAAAAGGGCATATAAACCTGAACCCCAAATAATAAAGTAAATGGCAACAGGAGCATACTTATCAA
>SJYF01000444.1:572694-586928 GCA_006410515.1 Procapra przewalskii
TAGAACAGACTTTTGGACTCTGAGGGAGAGGGAGAGGGTGGGTTGGTTTGGGAGAATGGCATAAAAACATGTATACTATCATGTAAAAATAAATAAATAAATAAATAAAATTTAATAAAAAAAAAGAAAAAAAATAATTATGAATTTGGTAAGAGTGCACAAACTTTAAGCTGTAAGATGACGAATAAGGTCTGAGGATCTAACGTATAATATGGTGACTATGATTTGTAATACGTTATTGACATTTGTGAAGCTTCCCAGGTGGTGTTAGTGGTAACAAACCCTCCTGCCAGTGCAGGATGTATAAGAGACACGGGTTCAATGCCTGGATCTGGAAGATCCCCTGGAGGAGGGCATGACAACCTACTCTAGTATTCTTTCCTGGAGAATCTCCATGGACAGAGGAGCCTGGCAGACTATATAGTCCATGGGGTCATAAAGAGTTGTACTTGACTGAAGTGACTTAGCACACATTTAAGAGAGTAAAACTTAAAAGTTCTTACCAAAAAAGATCTTTAAAAGGTAAATATATGAGGTGATATTAATAGATATGTTAATAAAATCAATGAGGGAATCCTTTAATGATGTACACTTATTTAAATTATCATGTATACTTTAAATAGCTTGTCATTTTATCTGGAAATTATATTTCAAAGAAACTTAAAAAAGAAAAAAAGCAATAATTTCAATGCTTTTTTAATATGTTTGTAGATATTTCAGCTATTACACTTGGCATNTATTTCAGCTATTACACTTGGCATGTAAAAGACTTTTAAAATTCAAGATATTTACCACTGGGCATTCCGAAAAGGAAGAAACCTTGGAAATTATCAAAACAATCCTCCCAAATTAAAGATATATTAGTAAATTCAAGAATGTTTAAATCACATATCTAAACCTATAAAACTCGATGCAAAAGTAGCAATAGAAACCAAGTTTCCTAAGTTTAACTGAATATTTACCTAATTATCAGCAAATGGAAATATCTCCTATGCTCTGCAAAACTTGATTCTTATCTCTTTCACAGAACTGATAATATTCCACCTTGTATCCACTGGCCATTTGGCATAAGTTTTACCAAGTAAATTAAATTCCTTGAAGGTTCAATCCTGGCCTCTCTGTTCTCACTCTACAACTTCAGATATGGCTAAAACTCTTTATAAATGGCATTTCTTCTCCCTGGAAGACCCTCTCTCTTTTACCTGATTACCTCCTCAACATCTTTGAGATGTCAGTAAAAACCACTTCCCCAAAGCAGCCTTTCGTGACTCTGACACAGCTCAGGTCTCTTTGTTATGTGGACATATGACATTCTGTGCTTTCCCCTCTTGACATGTGTCCCAGTTGTGGTGGAACATTTAACTTTGAAATTCACCTCATTTCTGTTTTTCTGTTAAAATTTAAGTCCTAATTCACAAAGTCCACATGTGTGCTCTTGACTGTTGTCCATTCTTTGCATCCAACAGGTCTTTGTTATGTGTTTGTTCAATGAAACATTTTTATTCATGCAGAATAAAATTTCAATGAATATTGATGCTGCTCTCATGGCATACAGTGAACTAAAACCATTGAGGTCTTTTCTTCCCACCCAAACCCTCATACCCTGATTATTTGGACATAATTACAGAACTAGAACTGTGGGGGCTTCCCTTGTGGCTCAGATGGTAAAAAAATCTGCCTACAATGTGGAAGGCCTGAGTTTGATCCCTGGGTTGGGAATAATCCCTGGAGAAGGGAAAGGCTACCGACTCCAGTATTCTGGCCTGGAGAATTCCATGGACTGTATAGTCCTTGGAGTCACAAAGAGTCGGACACGACTGAGCGACTTTCACTTTCTCAGAACTGTGGATGCATTTGCTTTTAATTGTAACCCTATTAGATTGAATAGGGTGGAAGGAAATGATATCCCACACTCCAGTATCCTCCCTTGGAAAATCCCATGGACAGAGGAGCCTGGTATGCTACAATCCACGGGGCTGCAAAGAGTTGGGCACAACGAAGCGACTTCACTTCACTATTAGATGGAAAGCACTGGATGTTCAGTCTTTTATTCCACATACACTAGCCTTTGCAGTTCATGTCCTAATATAATGTGATAATCGAATCACTGACTAAAAGCCTGCATAGGACAGAACTAGAGAGTGCTGTGAACCTGCACTTGAGTCTACTTTTTACCATAGGATTCTCAACTTCACTAGGGGAGTTCCATTTCTTAGCTGTACTTTCTGATCTTGACGGATAAAAATACTTTAAGCAGAGCCTACAAATCAAATATTCTTACACTGTACACAAACACTTACTCTCTCTTTGAAGGTTCAAAAGAAATTCACCTCCTTGACGAATTGTTACCTACCTTTCCTAGATGAAAGTACCATCTTCCTCCTTAATGGCTTCCTAATTTCATTCTCACCATTTTTATCTCACTGACCACATTCTGACTTATATTAGAGTTAATTATCTGAACAACACCAGTTCCCACTCCTTTAATTCAGTTCCCTTAGGGCTACAAAGGCTATGCCAACTTAGCTCAAGTTACTGTTTACTGAATATCAACCATGGCCAGCCATTTGTTCTTTTTGAGGTAAATATTATAATTAAAAGCTAATACCCAACCTCTGGTATTTTGGATAAATTGACAACAGGACAAAACCTTAACTGCTATTCCAGATAAAAGTTCCTTTTGTGTTAACTTTGTTCTTTTAGAGAGCCTCATTCAAGACACTGTTCAGGTAAATAGAAACAGGACTGACTGATAATTTAAAAAAAACAACAAAACACTGTTGCAGGATGCAAAAGTAGTCAAATCATGCATCTTCTGTATACTTTAAGACCCATTTTATTGGTAGCTGGCAGCTCACACAGTAAAGAGTCTGCCTGAAGTACAGGAGAACTGGGTTCTGTCCCTGGTCAGGAAGATCCCTGGAAGAGGGCATTTCAAACCACTCCAGTATTCTTGCCTAAAGAATCCCCATGGACAGAGGAGCCTGGCGGGCTGCAATTCAAGGGGTGGTCATTCCATGGGGTCGTAAAGTGTTGGACATGACTCAGCAACTATGCACAGCAAACTTCTCAACGTGACATGTTGACATTTAGAAACAGTTTCTCTCACTAGTGTGCTTAACTACAACTCCTGCTTTTCAATGGAAGATCAAAAATAAAAGTAATATTCCATAAAAGTCAAGTAATTATTTCTATCAAGGATTTTTTCTTAAAACTGAGATAGAGAAATACACTGTGGGATAGAGCAGATAATGAGAAGTATAAGAGATCCAAACAGGAAAGCTGCACAACCAATCGATAATTTTCTTTTCGGAAAAAAAGAATAAAATCTCAGTTTGGAATCATGTTTTATACAGATGTTTGTATAATCTTTGGAAATGTAAAGGATTTTCTACTCTAATTTTCCTTTTCTAGTTGAGGAAACCAAGCCCTAGAGAAGTGAAGATAAGTTTTCAAGTCAAAGAGCAGTTATATTAGGATTCTGATGAGAGCCCAGTGACAGACCTTAGGGTCCAGTTGATTCATCTTTAGGCTGACAGGTTGGAGATTGGGGTACCAGTAATGGTGCCGTCTTCAGACTGAATTTCTGATTTTGGGAAGTCTCTATCTATGCTCTTAAGGCCCTCAACTGATTGCATAAAATCCACAGTCTATTGGTTTAAATGTTAATTACCTCTAAGAACATATCTTCCCAGGTGAGCATGTCGAAGAACTACAATTGGAAAGAAATGTACAATTCTATGGAGTATGTTACCATGTGCCACTTTATTAGGAATTGTATATCTATGTTACCTGTTCCACATTCATGACCTTTTTCCCACTTAATCATGTCCACTGTTTTAGTCCATGCAGGCTGCTATTACAAAAAATGCCTGAGGCTGGGAGGTTTATAAACCACTTTATTTATCACAGTTCTGGAGGCTAGAAATCTAAGATCAGGGTGCCAGCATGGCTGAGTGAGTGAGGGCCTTTTCCGGGACATACCCCTAAATAGAAGGGATAAGCAAGTATTGCAGGCCTCTTTCACAAGAGCCCTAATCTCATTCATATGGGCTCTGCCCTCATGACCTAATCATTTTCCAGTGGTCCGCTCTCCTAAAATCATCACTTTGGGGATTAGATTTTTAACATATGAATTTTGGGAGAACACAAGAAGTTAGACCATGGCACCCAATGAGGAAACTGACTTGTCTAAGGTAACTCAGTGCCTCATCCATACTGAATGCTCTGTGGTGCTGATAAGAAGCCAAGGACTAAGGAAGCTGAATAAGGACCAGCAGCCCCATGTGGAGGGTCTGAGATGGCAAACTCCTTGATGGATTTCACAACAATATATGAGTGTCTCCAGGGTCTTCCTTGTTTATCAGTCATTGAGCAACCCCCACCCTCTGCTATTCATGTTCCTATTTGAAATATGAGTTAATTACTGAGTTCTTAGACAAAGCACCAGTTGACCAACATGGAAATATCACAGCTATGCATATGAAGAAAAGGGCCTTAGACAGACACAAATTTCCGAGTGGAACGTCCTCAAGCTTTATTCACTTTAGATAGCAATTACAAGTTTGGGAATCTCCCAAGACCATTCTTGGGTTCCATAATCAGCTAGGATTCCAAGAGCTCACTGAAAGCTGTTATGCATGTGGTTATGGTTTATTCCAGATCTTTGATTTATTTTTAATTCATTTTTATATTAGTGCAATATAATTGATATACAATGCTATAAATGTCAGCTTTTGTTGAACAAAGCTAGTAAAGTAATGCTCAAAATTCTCCAAGCCAGGCTTCAGCAGTACATGAACTGTGAACTTCCAGATGTCCAAGCTGGTTTCAGAAAAGGCACAGGAACCAGAGATCACATTGCCAACATCTGCTGGATCATCGAAAAAGCAAGAGAGTTCCAGAAAAACATCTATTTCTGCTTTATTCACTATGCCAAAGCCTTTGACTGTGGGGATCACAATAAACTGTGGAAAATTCTGAAAGAGATGGGAATACCAGACCACCTGACCTGCCTCTTGAGAAACCTGTATGCAGGTAAGGAAGCAATAGTTAGAACTGGACAAGGAACAACAGACTGGTTCCAAATAGGAAAAGGAGGATGTCAAGGCTTTATATTGTCACCCTACTTATTTAACTTATATGCCGAGTACATCATGAGAAACACTGGGCTGGAAGAAGCACAGGCTGGAATCAAGATTTCTGGGAGAAATATCAATAATCTCAGATATGCAGATGACATCACCCTTATGTCAGAAAGTGAAGAGGAGCTAAAAAGCCTCTTGATGAAAGTGAAAAAGGAGAGTGAAAAAGTTTGCTTAAAGCTCCACATTCAGAAAACAAAGATCATGGCATCTGGTCCCATCACTTCATGGGAAATAGATGGGGAAACAGTGGAAACAGTGTCAGACTTTATTTTTTGGGGCTCCAAAATCACTGCGTATGGTGACTGCAGCCATGAAATTAAAAGATGCTTACTCCTTGGAAGAAAAGTTATGACCAAC
Organism: Procapra przewalskii; assembly: GCA_006410515.1. Classification (NCBI taxonomy): domain Eukaryota; kingdom Metazoa; phylum Chordata; class Mammalia; order Artiodactyla; family Bovidae; genus Procapra; species Procapra przewalskii. Next base: position 578,199 of record SJYF01000444.1, read on the forward strand.
CTAGATAGTATATTCAGAAGCAGAGACATTACTTGGCCAACAAATGTCCATCTAGCCAAGGCTATGGTTTTTCCTGTGGTAATGTATGGATGTGAGAGTTGGACTGTGAAGAAATCTGAGTGCAGAAGAATTGATGCTTTGGAACTGTGGTGTTGGAGAAGACTCTTGAGAGTCCCTTGAACTGCAAGGAGATCCAATCAGTCCATTCTAAAGGAGATCAGTCCTGGGATTTCTTTGGAAAGAATGATGCTAAAGCTGAAACTCCAATACTTTGGCCACCTCATGCAAGGAGTTGACTCATTGGAAAAGACTCTGATGCTGGGAGGGATTGGGGGCAGGAGGAGAAGGGGACAACAGAGGATGCGATGGCATCATTGACTGAATGGACATGAGTCTGAGTGAACTCTCAGAGTTGGTGATGGACAGGGAGGCCTGGAGTGCTGTGATTCATGAGGTCACAAAGAGTCGGACACGACTCAAAGACTGAACTGAACTGAACTGAACTGATATGTATATTCACTCTTATTTAGGTTCTTTTCTCATGTAGGTCATTACAGAGAAGTGAATAGTTTCCTGTTCTATACGGTCGATCCTTATTAGTTATCTATCTTATATATATTAGTGTATACACGTCAATCCCAATTTCACAATTTATCCCTCTCCCCTTCCACTTGGAACAATAGGATTATTTTCTACATTGTGACTCTCTTCCTGTTTGTAAATAAGTTCATTTACACCATTTTTTATTATTCCACATATCAGTGATATCATATGCATTTGTCTTTCTCTTTTTGACTTACTTCACTTGGCATGACAATATCCAGGTCCAGCCATATTGCTTCTGATAGCATTATTTTGTTCCTTCTTATGGCTGTGTAACATTACTTGCATATCTGCACTACATCTTCTTTGTCCGTTTCTCTGTTGATGGGCATTTAGGTTGCTTCCATGTTCTGGCTAAGGTAAACAGTGCTGCAATGAACACTGCTGTGCTTAGTCGTTCAGTCGTGTCCAACTCTTTGTGATCCCATGGTTTGCAGCCTGCCAGGCACCTCTGTCCATGGGGTTGTCCCTGTGGAAAATAATAGGCAAGAAGATTGGAATGGGTTGCCATACCCTGCTCCAGGGGATCTTTCCAATTCAGGGATCAAACTCAGGTCTCCCACATTCCAGGAAGATTCTTTACCATCTGAGCCACCAGAGAAGCTCTGATGAAGCAAGGAACACTGAGTGCACATATCTTTACAAAGTATGATTTTCTCCTGGTATATATCCAGGGGATTTCAGCTTTTTAAAAGATATAGATATAAAACTGCCCTTGAGAAAGGCATATAAGGCAGACCTAAAAAAAGTGTGAAACCTGGAACTTTGGTTTCCTCTTCCCAGGGTGTCATGGGCAGCTGTGTGTTCCCAGCACCAATGTGCTGGCAGTGAGCACTTGCGGACATGGGAGCTCACTCCAGGCTCCGTGTCCAGTGTTTACTAGGGTTCCATCTCGTAGGCATGACTGATGGTCCATATAGCTGATCTCAGGCTCAAACCTCTCTAGAGGTGCAGCTGATACTGCATGACCAAAACCCCCATCCTGAATCACATCGTTCTTGTGGCCCAAAGTTTTAGCTCTAAATCATGCTGTGTACATCCCTATCAGGCTGGCCCAAGACCCTCACATAAACAATAGCTCTGTTCTCATTGTCAACCTTTGACATCTTTAGTCACCCTTTCCCAGAGGAAACAACCTAAGGGTTTAGAGAAGAGCTCCCAGGAAACAAGGGCAAAGTGCAGACTTCCCTTTGAATGAGGCTGAGCCCTTCACTACACAGCCAGGTGGCTGGTTTTGCTTGACAAGGCTCCCTCGTTGTAACTTCACACTAAGAAAATGTGAAGGGACAAACAGTGGTCAAGCACTTATCTTCTTCTGGTCTTTCTCTGAAATGTTTTTCTTGCATATCTTCATTAATTCTTATGAAACTCCATGACATGGACTCTAGTATGAATGGCATTATGGAGGGAAGTAAATTAAGGCTGGCCTAAAGATTCAGAGCTAGTGAGTGGTAGAGTGGGAGTATGTACAAGGGCTACAGGACTCCAAGGTTCATACTTAAAGCCACTATGTGGTGAAGATCCCAACGTTTCTTTTTTAGCATTTTTATTTATTTGGTTGCAATGTGTTTAATTATAGCACATCTGGATCTTCTACCTCTTTCATGGCATGTGGGATCTAGATCCGTGAGCAGGGATTGAACCCCAGGCCCCCTGCATTAGGAGCAGGGATCCTTAAACACTCGACAAAGAGGAAAGTTCCAACACCTTTTCCATTTGGAAGAAATAGTCACATGCAAGTGCATATTAAGAGGATTGTTGAATCAATATTGTCCAGTCCTGTCATTCTGTTCCACAGTATATATGAATTAATAAAGTTACAACATTAACTCTTCTTGCTATCCATTTAACAGAAATAAACAAAAGACAGAAAGACGTTAAAAGACTTACCATAAGTGCGTGATGCCATAATCAAAGAAGGCTTAGGCTACAGGAAGATTTCAAATGGTCTTTTTGTCTGGCATCCCCAAAATCTGTACACCCTGGACACCACACAATAATAAGATTCCAGATAGTGAAAGGCATGCCTTTCTTTATCAAAGAGGGCCAGGGCAATTCTGAAATAGGAGGTGGGAAAGAAGACCAGTATTTAAGCCTCCAGATACAAATGCTTTCTTAGAGAGAAAAATTTAGAAAAGAATTCATATGAATATACAGTCTGAAAATTGCTTCTCTCAAAACTCTTTCCATGAGCATACAACATGGAAAACTATATGTACCCCAGAATACCCTGGTTAGGTAAAACAGTCTGATTGATCCAGTATTTTAATGATTTTCTTAATTTTGGGTGAAGTTTTCATGAACTTCCCATGTGACCAATGGTGTTGATAACTGATAAATCAATTGGAATGGGGTTCCTGAAAATGGAGTAAACAGATGAGAAATGTAATCTAAAGTCTAAGTGAAAGGAGTTTGATACACAGAGGGAGAATGGAATTTTAACTTTTCTGAGGAATGGTGGTTGGTGAGATGTGGTCCTCCAGGTTCTATGTGAAGGAGCCCACTTCCTGCATCAACTGAGGACAGGGAAAAGGATGGAGTCTAAGCTCTGGTGGCAAGACAGAAGTGTTTCAGCCCACAGCCCTTGATTATAGACAGAGCGAGCTCTCTGTAGGCAACAGTATCTAAAATAGGATACCAGCAACAGCAATACAAATGACCCAGCAATGCAGGAGCAACACAGACCTGTTCTAAGCAACCCAAGGGGTTCTTAGTGCGAAAATATTGATGTCCTCCCCACCCCTTACTTCTTAGCTCTACTTTTGTCTGAGAGAAAAGTTCCTCCAAGAAGGATAGGAGGTTACTCTCCTTCCAAGAAGCCAACTGGGGGGTCCAAGCCATGGAATTACCATTTGTATCTTTTACAACAACTGTTTCTCCCACCTCTCAAGTGGGTGGCCTTGGAAACAGCAATTACAATCGTGATTTTAAAGAAATATTAAATACAGATGTTCTTCTCTTGTACTGCCTGTAAATTTTAGAAACTGGTGATTGTGAAATTGTTTTTAAAAGATGGGACAGCTGCCTGCTTTTTAATTACCTTGATTATTCTAGAATATGCCCTGAGGTTAAAATGTCTTTTGCTGAGAAAAGTGACCTTGTCCCTACCACACCCAGTGTGTCATCTTCTTCACTAAATATCTGGTAGCAATGTAAGTTTTAATGTTTAATTTCTTAATATCTACTGTCCCAAGGAAGAGTTGCAAAGAGTCAGACATGACTAAGTGACTGAACTGCACTGAACTGAACTGAATACCCACTGTCTCCAGGAAGTAAAAGCTTTATGGAAAAATGAGTACCCTGTCTTAATATAAAGTGTCCCTGTATGGCTACTGTTCTTAAAGACTCAAATGGCCATTTTTCCTACCACCCACAACTTTATTTAGTGCATATTTTACATTTATTTATGGTTCTCTTCTTTTTCTCCAATGTCAGGTCTAATCACCTAATTTTTGTTTTAAGTTTCTTCCCCTATTGTGACATTGGCCACAAGACTTCTGAGCTAACATAGTAGATTCAATGCAAATTTGTGTCATGCTCTATTATAAAAAACAAAACTTTGATATATAAATCAGAATCATTAAGGAAACATGGTAATTTTTTTAAAAAAGGTCAAAATGTAATTATTCAAAGGCTATATAATTCTTAACCACATATATCTTGATGAAAATTTTGAGTTAGGTATTTGATAGGCTTCACATGTTTTATTTTCTTGGGCTCCAGAATCAGTGCAGATAATGACTGCAGCCATGAAATTAAAAGCTGCTTGCTCCCTGGAAGAAAAGCTACGAGAAAACTAGACAGCATATTAAAAAGCAGAGACATAACTTTGCCAAAAGAATGATGGTATATTCAAAGGTATGGTTTTTCCAGCAGTCATGTACGGTTATGAATGCTGTACCATAAAGTAGTCTGTGCACTGAAGCACTGATGTTTTCAAACAGTGGTGCTGGAAGTACTCTTGAGAGTCCCTTGGATTAAAGGAGATGAAACCAGTCAATCCTAAAGGAAATCAACCCTGTTTATTCAAAGACAAGTAATAATGCTGAAGTTCCAATACTCTGGCCACCTAATTTGAAGAGCTGACTCATTGTAAAAGACCCTGATGCTGGGAAAATTTGAGGGCAGGAGGAGAAGGGGCTAACAGAGCATGGGATGTTTGGATGGTATCACCGACCCAATGGACATGAGTTTGAGCAAACTCCAGGAGATTGTAAATTTCAGGGAAGCCTGGTGTGCTGCAGCCCATGGGGTCATAATGTCAGATATGACTTAGTGACTGAACAACAAAAAGAACATGTGGATCTGAAGTTTAATATTTGTGAAATATAAGCAGTCTTACATTGCACATACAGAATAACTTCAGTAATCTGAGTTGTAATAAAGGCTAATCACAGCACAGTTAAAAGGCCCAGTGTAATCACACTTCTTCGGCTTGTTGTCACTACCAGTTTCTAATTGTGGTTGCTTCTTAGTTGCTACATCTTTTCTGAATTTTTTGGGATCTCCTGGGCTCTGTCTATGGGATTTTCCAGAAGAAAATATTGGATTAGGTTGCCATTTTCTTTTGCAGAGAATCTTACCTATAGAACCCAGTGCTCTCTCCCAAGGTCATGTAAGGAGGCCTGTCCTGAGAAGTCGAAGGTTCGCTCCTAGGCTCATGAGTCCATGTGTCTGCCTGGAAGTCCACTCATAGGAAGGACACGGATACAGGAAGCAAGTGAGACGTGTGAGTCACAGGCTAGGGATCTTTTGCTGTTTTTACCTGGCCCTCCCAAAGAGAGCTGGTAGAATTCATCATCTTTCCCCAAACACGTGGCGCCCTTCCCCAAACCTGCGGCGCTCTTCAGATTTTAAATGGTTTTCTTTTTATAAGCTCTTCTCCAACCTGGAGTCCCATCCCCATCTACTCCTGGGGAGCTTCTTCAAATCCTATTTCACTTGCTTTTTGAAAATTCTTGTGACTTTTCCAGACAAACCAGCTCTTCTCTCCTTTGGGCTGCTATGTTAACTTTTACTTACATTCACCAAAGAAATAAATATAACTGGGCTAATTATTTATTCACATATTTATTTCTTTCTCATGAAAAATTTGGGACCAGCAAGATTAAATTTAAGCACTAACCCCTCCAATATTCAATTAATGTATGTTGAAGAAATGCTCAAAATATGTCATTTGTTTATAATTGGTTATTGATAAATTGGCATGGTCATTTCTCATGCCAGAATGCTTAGGCTATGTTTCAGGATAGTATTACATTTTTATTAATGTAAAGGAGTAAAGAGGTAAACTCAAAGTCAGTTAAATATTTTGCAAAAGTGAATAATTTCAAACACTCATCTATAAATACAAATTCTTAACATAAAAGGATCTTTGAAAATATTGAGTTTTTATACTTAACCTTCAAGGTAACTTTTTACTCTTGATCCCAAGTGTGGCAAAAGGCAGAGGGTTTATCAGGAAAGTCCAGAAAATCTTATTTTTTTTGTTATCCAGGGTCAAATGCCTGTTGAATACATATTACAACCTAGACTCTCTTTCTTTCCCCTCCTATGTCAGGAAAACTTCACAAGTCATCAAGTTATTCAGGGCTATATCCTCCTAGATTCTTATATAAGTTAATAAGGTGAAATAGGAATATGAAGGACTGTAGAAAAACATATGGTAAAAGTCTATGTCTACTTTTTTCCCAAGATGTAGGTTATTTTTTAATTGACATATTACACCATGCACATTTTAGATATACAACACAATGGTTTGTATATATTGCCAAATTATCACCACAGTTACTCTAGTGTTAAATTACTAGTATGATCCATCATCACACACTGCTTCTAATTTTTCTTGTGGTGAGTACTTCGAGATCTATTTTCTTAGCAACTTTCAGGTATACAATACACTATAATTAACTATAGTCACCACACTCTGTATTATATCCCTGTGACTTATTCGTAACAGGAAATCTGTATCCACTTCACCCATTCTGGCTCCCCAACCCAAACCCTGCCTCTGGAAACACCAAAGTGTTCTCTATTTATAATTTGTTCTTTGTGGTTATTGGTTTTTGATTCCTCATTTAACTGAGCTCATATAGCATTTGTCTTTATCTGACTTATTTTGTATAGCGTAATGCCCTCAAGGTTCATTCATGCTGCTAGGGAGAGCAAGATTTCTTCAAGGTAAGTCCATAACAAATACATTAATAGTACTTGCATAATCCTGAGGATAATGTTGGTTAGGTCCACACCCTACTCAACCCTCATGATGAACAAACTGTTGATAGTGGTATAATTCATGTAATTTACTCTTTAATTGTTCCCTGTCGGTTTGCTTGACACCATTTTGCTACCTGCCCCTTTGGACTTGATTCCCAATGTCCAGTGGAACAGCAAGCATCATTCGTACCTGGACTGAGAGCTGGGACATGCAACAGTTGCTATATTTTGGCAAAAACAATTCAGTTAAGTTCAGTTGCTCAGTCGTGTCCAACTCTTTGAGAACCCATGAATCGCAGCACGCCAGGCCTCCCTGTCCATCACCAACTCCCGGAGTTCACTCAGACTCAGGTCCATCGAGTCCATCATGCCATCCAGCCATTTCATCTTCTGTCATCCCCTTCTCCTCCTGCCCCGAAATCCCTCCCAGAATCAGAGTCTTTTCCAGTGAGTCAACTCTTCACATGGGGTGGCCAAAGTACTAGAGTTTCAGCTTTAGCATCATTCCTTCCAAAGAAATCTCAGGGCTGATCTCCTTCAGAATGGACTGGTTGGATCTCCTTGCAGTCCAAGAGACTCTCAAGAGTCTTCTCCAACACCACAGTTCAAAAGCATAAAATCTTTGGTGCTCAGCCTTCTTCACAGTCCAACTGTCACATCCATATATGACCACTGGAAAAACCATAGCCTTGACTAGACGGACCTTAGTTGGCAAAGTAATTTCTCTGCTTTTCAATATGCTGTCTACGTTGGTCATAACTTTTCTTCCAAGGAGTAAGCGTCTTTTAATTTCATGGCTGCAGTCACCATCCGCAGTGATTTTGGAGCCCCCAAAAATAAAGTCTGACACTGTTTCTACTGTTTCCCCACCTATTTCCCATGAAGTGATGGGACCAGATGCCATGATCTTCATTTTCTGAATATTGAGCTTTAAGCCAACTTTTTCATTCTCCTCCTTCACTTTCATCAAGAGGCTTTTTAGTTCCTCTTCACTTTCTGACATAAGGGTGGTGTCATCTGCATATCTGAGGTTATTGATATTTCTCCCTGCAACCTTGATTCCAGCTTGTGCTTCTTCCAGTCCATTGTTTCTCATGATGTACTCTGCATAGAAGTTAAATAAACAGGGTGACAATATTCAGCCTTGACATCCTCCTTTTCCTATTTGGAACCAGTCTGTTGTTCCATGTCCAGTTCTAACTGTTGCTTCCTGACCTGCATACAGATTTCTCAAGAGGCAGGTCAGGTGGTCTGATATCCCTATCTCTTTCAGAATTTTCCAGAGTTTCTTGTGATCCACACAGTCAAAGGCTTTGGCATAGTCAATAAAGCAGAAATAGATGTTTTTCTGGAACTGTCTTGGTTTTTCCATGATCCAGGGGATGTGGCAATTTGATCTCTGGTTCCTCTGCCTTTTCTAAAACAAGCTTGAACATCAGGAAGTTCTTGTTTTACGTATTGCTGAAACCTGGCTTGGAAAATTTTGAGCATTACTTTACTAGCGTGTGAGATGAGTGCATTTGTGCAGTAGTTTGAGCATTCTTTGGCATTGCCTTTCTTTGGGATTGGAATGTAAACTGACCTTTTCCAGTCCTGTGGCCACTGCTGAGTTTTCCAAATTTGCTGGCATACTGAGTGCAGCACTTTCACAGCATCATCTTTCAGGATTTGAAATAGCTCAACTTGAATTCCATCACCTCTACTAGCTTTGTTTGTAGTGATGCATTCTAAGACCCCCTTGACTTCACATTCCAGGATGTCTGGCTCTAAATGAGTGATCACACAATTGTGATCATCTGGGTCATGAAGATCTTTTTTTGTACAGTTCTTCTGTGTATTCTTGCCATCTCTTCTTAATATCTTCTGCTTCTGTTAGGTCCATACCATTTCTGTCCTTTATCGAGCCCATCT
>SJYF01000444.1:628541-645339 GCA_006410515.1 Procapra przewalskii
AGCCAAGAATAAAATTATATGTGAATAGCTCTCTTTATATGCATATATAAAATTTCGTGAGCTCAATAAGGTAAACATCTTTAGTTCTTTTGTATATCATCAGTTCATCTACTGGTAAATAATTCAAAGTCTACAATAGATTTCTTTTTTTCAGGGTTTAATCTCAAATCCTAATAAAAGCAGAGCAATGGCTTTGAAAAAAAGGGACTAGTGAAAAAGCTGGCTTAAAGCTCATCATTCAGAAAACTAAAATCATAGCATGCAATCCCATAATTTCATGGCAAATACATGGGGAGACGGTGGCTGACTTTTTTTTCTGGGCTCTAAAATCAGTGCTGAAACTCTAATACTTTGGCTTCCTCATGCGAAGAGTTGACTCATTGGAAAAGACTCTGATGCTGAGAGGGATGGGGGCAGGAGGTGAAGGGGACGATAGAGGATGAGATGGCTGGATGGTATCACTAACTTGATGGATGTGAGTCTGAGTGAACTCCGGGAGTTGGTGATGGACAGGGAGGCCTGGCATGCTGCGATTCCTGGGGTCGCAAAGAGTCGGACATGACTGAGCAAATGAACTAAACTGAAGATCAGTACAGATAGTGATTGCAGCCATGAAATTAAGAGATGCTTACTCCTTGGAAGGAAAGTTATGACCAACCTAGACAGCATATTAAAAAGCAATGACATTACTTTGTCAAAAAGTTCTGTCCAGTGATCATGTATGGATGTGAGAGTTGGACTATATAAAAGCTGAGTCAGCACAAAAGAATTGAAGCTTTTGAACTGTGGTGTTGGAGAAGACTCTTGAGAGTCCCTTGGACTGCAAGGAGATCCAACCATTCCATCCTAAAGGAGATAAGTCCTTGGTCTTCATTGGAAGGACTGATGTTGAAGCTGAAACTCCAAAACTTTGGCCACCTGATGTAAAGAGCTGACTCATTTGAAAAGACCCTGATTCTGGTAAAGACTGAGGACAGGAGGAGAAGGGGACAACAGAGGATGAGATGGTTGGATGTGATCAGGGACTCATTGGACATGGGTTTGGACTGCGGGAGTTGGTGATGGACGGGAGGCTTGGCGTGCTTCAGTTCATGGGGTCACAATGAGTCGGACATGCCTGAGCAACTGAACTGAACTGAACTGAAATGGCCTAGAAGAATAAATAAAATGTCTTATGGATATCATTATATATGCATTTGTAAAGAAAATTAATGAAAAAATACAGAAGACTTACCTTTGCTGAACCAGAAAGTGTACTCACTTAGAGCTGAATATACACGCACCTAGAAAAAATACTTTCTCAGCTTCTGATGACTTCTAAAGAAAGGGACTCCATGACTTTCATTGCCAGCATGCGCTGGAATCCTTTCCACTTTCCTCCATGAAATCTCTTCCCTAGGTTATAAAACACACCTTGGGCTTCTGGTCCACACAAGATGGCCTTGATCTCTTTGTGAACACTCCTCTGTTTGTTCTGGAAATAAGAAGAGACCACTAAAGGGACCTTTTATAGTTGGCAAAAAGGAGGTGAACTAGATTGGGGCCTGAAGGATGGAAGAGCAACACAGCAGCACCTAAGAGATGACAAGCCAGGACCAGAATTCCTGGCCTCCAACCCAGCATCAGAAGGCAGCCTGAGCAGGGCTGTTCCTCCCAAGGAACAAATGTGAAGGAACACCAGGTGGTGGGTTAGTTGCCAGGCTGCGCCTGACTCTTTGTGACCCCATGGACTGTAGCCCACCAGGTTCCTCCATATATGGAATTCTCCAGGCAAGAATACGGATTCCCATGACCTCCTCCAGGGGATCTTCCCAACCCAGGGAATGAATCCAGGTCTTCACAAGGCAAGTGGATTCCTTACTGTCTGAGCCACCAGGAAAGCCCCAGAAACTCAATAATGGCATGGATATTTGGAAAATAAAAGGATAAAATCATTTGTTAATATTAGATAAAGTAGACTTTAGAGCAAAGAAAATATCTAAGGACAAAGAAATACAAGGACATTACATAAGGAAAAAAGAGTCAATCCAGCAGGAATACATAATAATCCTGGTGAGTCAGTGGAGAAAGAGATTAGTGGATTGATTTTTTCCTCTGACTCCTTTCTTGATGAGAAGTGGCCTAGTTTTTCTACTGAAGCCCAGAGCTCTGGTCAGAGGCTCTTGCTTTTAGCTGCAGCTATGTACAAGACTCTTTAGAGACTGCAATATCCATTCTCTTCCTTTGCCCTGTAGGCCTAAAAGTGTTCATGCATCCATGTTCTTGCCTGTATCCTTAAAAGGATATTCTTATCAGCTATCTGATACAGCTTGCAAATCCTTAAAGTTCATTGTGTATTAGTCGCTCAGGCATGTCTAATTTTTGTGATCCCCATAGACTTCAGCCCACGAAGCTTCTCTGTTCAAAGGATTCTTCAGACAAGAATGCTGGAGTGGGTAACCATTCCCTTCTGCATGGATCTTCCCTGCCCCAGGGGTGCAACCCAGGTCTCCCACATTGCAGGCAGATTCTCTGCCATCTGAGCCACTAGGAAAGCCAGTTTTCTTTATTTTCCTTATCTGTGTAAATCATCTCGATTTCTGACAATGATGGGGGTGGCTATGGAGCTGCTGGATAAAGATGGTCCCTTAAAGATCTAATGCTAAACTGCTTACAACAGGAGGGGGGTGGACATCTTTTTTCCTGACTCCAAAATCATAAATGCAAGAACATGTCACAGATCATATAAAAATAAGTGCTGAGAAATCAATGATTTAAGAATGAATTTTGAAAAGTGCACAAACTTTAAGCTGTAGGATGATAAATAAGGTCTGAGGATCTAATGTGTAACATGGTGATTATGGTTTGTAATGTGTTATTGAGATTTGTGGGTTTTCCCAAGTGGCGTTAGTGGTAAAGAATCCTCCTGCCAGTGCAGGATGCATAAGAGATGTGGGTTGAATCCCTGGTTCAGGAAGATCCCTGGAGGAGGCCATGGCAACCCACTCTAGTATTCTTTCCTGGAGGATCCCCGTAGACAGAGGAGCCTAGCAGGCTATATAGTCCATGGGGTCACAAAGAGCTGGACATGACTGAAGTCACTTAGCACACATATAAGAGAGGAAGATTTAAAAGTTCTTACCAAAAGATCTTGGAAGGTAAATATGTGAGGTGATATTAATAGATGTGTTAATTAAATCAATGAGGGAATCCATTAATCATGTATACCTATTTAAATTGTTACATATTCTTTAAATATCTTGCCATTTAATCTGGAAATTATATTCTAAAAAACTGAAAAAGGAGACAAACCAAGCATTTCAATGCTTTTTATATAATATTATAGATATTTCAGCCATTACTCTTGGTATGTAGAAGGGTTTTTTTAAATTCCAGATAATCACCAGTGGGATTCACTGGATATTCAGAAAAGGAAGAAATCTTGGAAATTATTTAGACAATCCTCCTATATTAAGGATATATAAGTAAATCCAAGAATGATTAAGTCACTTATCTAAACTTAACAAAACTCGATGCAAGAGTAGCAATACAAACCAGGTTTCCTAGGTTTAAGTGAATCTTTACAGAATTACCTGGCAAATGGAAATATCTCCTATGCTCTGCAAAACTTGATTCTTATCTCTTTCACAACTGATCATATTCCACCTTGTATTCATTGTCCAGTTAGCCTAAGTTTTACCAAGTAACTTTAATTCCTTGAAGGTTCAATCCTGGCATGTCTGTTCTCACTCTATATTCTCACATATGGCTAAAGTTCTTTATCAATGCCATTCCTTCTCCTTGGAAGACCCTCGCTCTTTTACCTCATGACTTCCCCCACATCTTTAAGATCTCAGTAAAAACCACTTCCACAAAGCAGCCTTTCATGTGTCTGACAGAGCTCAGGTCTCCTTGTTATGTGGACATATGGCATTCTGTACTTTTCCCTCTTGACTCGTGTCCCAGTTGTGGTGCAACATTAACTTTGAAATTTACCTCTTTCTGTTTTTTTAAAATTTAAGTCCTAATTCACAAAGTCCACAAGTGTGCTATTCACTTCTGTCCATTCTTTTCATCCAGCAGGGCTTTGTTAGGTGTTTGTTCAATGAAACATTTTTATTCATGCAGAGTAAAATTCCAATGAATTATTGGTACTGCTCTCACAGCATACAGTGAACTAAAACCATGGAGGACTTCTCTCCCCACCCAAACCCTTATATCCTGATCATTTGGACATAATTACAGAACTAGAACTGCGGGGGCTTCCCTTGTGGCTCAGCTGGTAAACAATCTGCCCACAATGTGGGAGGTCTGGGTTTGATCCCCGGGTTGGGAAGATTCCCTGGAGAAGGGAAGGGCTACCCACTCCAGTATTCTGGCCTAGAGAATTCCATGGACTGTACAGTCCATGGGGCCACAAGAGTAGGATACAACTGAGTGACTTTCACTTTCACAGAACTGTGGATGCATTTGCTTTTAATTGTTACCCTACTAGATGGAAAGCACTGGGTGTTCGGTCTTTTATTCCACATAAACTAGCCCACGCAGTTCATGTCCTAAGATAATGTGATAATCGAATCACTGATTAAAAGCCTGAATAGGACAGAACTAGACACAGTGCCAGAGAAGGTGACAGCGCCCCACTCCAGCTCTCTCGCCTGGAAAACCCCCAGACGGAGGCGCCTGGTAGGCGCAGTCCATGGGGTCGCGAAGAGCTGGGCACGACTGAGCGACTTCAGTTTCACTTTTCACTTTTCAGCCATTGGAGAAGGAAATGGCAACCCCGTCCAGTATTCTTGCCTGGAGAATCCCAGGGACGGGGGAGCCTGGCGGGCTGCCATCTGTGGGGTCGCACAGAGTCGGACACGACTGAAGCGACTGAAGCGACTTAGCGGAAGCAGCAGCAGCCACAGAGACGGCGCTCGGAACCTGCCACTTGAGTCTCTTTTTTACCATAGGATTCTCAATTTCACTAGAGGAGTTCAGTTTCTTAGCTGGACTGTCTGATCATGACAGATAAAAATACTTTAAGCAGAGCCTACAAATCAAATATTCTTACACTGTACACAAACACCTAATCTCTCTTTGAAGGTTCAAAAGAAATTCACCTCCTTGATGAATTGTTACCTACCTTTCCTAGATGAAAGTACCATCTTCCTCCTTACGGCTTCCTAATGTTATTCTCACCATTTTCATATTTCTCACCACTTTATGACTTACATTATAGTTAATTATCTGAACAACACCAATTCCCACTCCTTTCATTCAGTTCCATTGGGGCTACACGGGTACGCCAACCGCCCTGAAGTTACTATTTATTGAGTATCAAACATGGCAGAAACTGGCCGGCCATTTGTTCTTTATGAGGTAAATATTATAATTAAAAGCAAATACCCAGCCTCTGGCATTTTGGATAAATTGACAACGGGACAAAACCTTAACTGCTATTCCATATAAAAGTTCCTTTTGTGCTAAATTTTTTCTTTTAGAGAGAGCCTCATTCTAGATAACACTCAGGTAAATAGAAATGGGACTGATAAGTTAATTAGAGAAAAACACACACACACACGCAAACTGTTGCAGGATACAAAAGTAGACAAATCACGCATCTTTAGTATGCCTCATGACCCATTTTATTGGGGGCTGGCATCTCAGACAGTACAGTATCTGCCTGCAGTACAGGAGAACTGGATTCTGTCCCTGGTCAGGAAAATCCCTGGAAGAGGGCATGTCAAACCACTCCAGTGTCATTGCCTAGAGAAGCCCCATGGATAGTGGAGACTGGTGGGCTGCAGTCCAAAGGGTAGTCAGTCCAGGGGGTTGTGAAGTGTTGGACACGACTGAGCAACTATGCACAGCAAGCTTTTCAAGGTGACATCCTGACATTTAGAGACAGTTTCTCTCACTAGTGTGCTTAACTACAACTCCTGCTTTTCAACAGAAGATCAAAGATCAAAGTAACATTCCATAACAGTCAAGTAATTATTTCTATCAAGGATTTTTTCTTAAAGCTAAGCTAGAGAAATGCACTGTGGGATAGAGCAGATAATGAGAAGCATAAGAGATCCAAACAGGGAAGCTGCACAACCAATCGATAATTTTCTTTTCCAGAAAAAGAATAAAACCTCAGTTTGGAATCCTGTTTTATACAGAGACTTGTATAATATTTGGAAACGTAAAGGATTTTCTACTCTAATTTTCTTCTTCCAGATGAGAAAACCAAGGCCTGGAGAAATGAAGATAAGTTTCGAAGTCAAAGATCAGTTATGTTAAGATTCTGATGAGAGCCCAGTGACAGGTCTTAGGGTCCAGTTGATTCATTTTTAGGCTGATAGGCTGGAGATTGGGGTACCAGTAATGGTGCCATCTTCAGGCTGAATTGCTTTGATTTTGGGAAGCCTCTATCTTTGCACTTAAGGTCCTCAACTGATCACATAAAATCCACAGTCTATTCGTTTAAATGTTAATCACCTCTAAGAAAATATCTTCCCAAGTGGGCATGTCAAGGAACTACAATTAGAAAGAAATGTACAGTTCTATGGAATATGTTACCATGTGCCAATTTATTTGAACTTACCTATATCTATGTTACCTGTTCCACATTCATGACCTTGGAAGGGAAAAACAAGATTGACTTTTTTTTTTTCGCATTTAATCATATCCAGTGTATTAGTGCATGCAGGCTGCTATTACAAAATGCCAGAGGCTGGGTGGTTTATAAACCATGTTATTTATCATAGTTCTGGAGGCTAGAAGTCCAAGATCAGGGTGCCAGCATAGTCGAATGAGTGAGGGCCTCTTCTAGGACATATCCTTAAATAAAAGGGATGAGCAAGTATTTCAGGCCTCTTTCACAAGAGCCCTAATCTCATTCATGTGGGCTCTGCCTCATGACCTAATCATTTTCCAATGCCCACCCCCCCCCACCTCCTAAAATTGTTACTTTGGGGATTAGGTTTTCAACATATGAATATTGGGAGACCACAAGCATTTAGATCATCACACCCATCGAGGAGACTGACTTTTCTAAGCTAACCCAATGTCTCATCCATACTGAATGCTCTGTGGTGCTGATAGGAAGCCAAGGACTAACGAAGCTGAGTAAGGACCAGCAGACCCTGGTGGAGGGTCTGAGATGGCAAATTCCTTGATGGATTTCACAATAGTATATGAGTGTCTCCAGGGTCTTCCTTGGTTATCAGTATTGAGAAATCCCCCTAATATACGTGTTCCTATTTGAAATATGAGTTAATTACTGATTTCTTAGACAAAGTACCAGTTGACTAACATGGAAACATCACAGCTATGCATATGAAGAAAAGGGCCTTCAAATCAGTTCAGTTCAGTCACTCAGTTGTGTCCAACTCTTTGCGACCCCATGAATCGCAGCATTCCTGGCCTCCCTGTCCATCACCAACTCCCGGAGTTCAATCAGACTCATGTCCATCGAGTCAGTGCTGCCATCCAGCCATCTCATCCTCTGTCGTTCCCTTCTCCTCCTGCCCCTAATCCTGCCCAGCATCAGAGTCTTTTCCAATGAGTCAGCTCTTTGCATGAGGTGGCCAGAGTACTACAGTTTCAGCTTTAGCATCATTCCTTCCAAAGAAATCCAAGGGCTGATCTCCTTCAGAATGGATTGGTTGTATCTCCTTGCAGTCCAAGGGACTCTCAAGAATCTTCTCCAACACCACAGTTCAAAAGCATCAATTCTTTGGCGCTCAGCCTTCTTCACAGTACAATTCTCACATCCATACATGACCACCATGGCCTTGACTAGACTGACCTTAGTCGGGAAAGTAATGTCTCTGCTTTTGAATATATTATCTAGGTTGGTCATAACTTTTCTTTCAAGGAGTTAGCGTCTTTTAATTTCATGGCTGCAGTCACCATCTGCAGTGATTTTGGAGCCCAGAAAAATAAAGTCTGACACTGTTTCCACTGTTTCCTCATCTATTTCTGAAGTGATGGGACCAGATGCCATGATCTTTGTTTTCTGAATGTTGAGCTTTAAGCCAATTTTTTCACTCTCCACTTTCACTTTCATCAAGAGGCTTTTTAGTTCCTCTTCACTTTCTGCCATAAGGGTGGTGCCATCTGCATATCTGAGGTTATTGACATTTCTCCCAGCAATCTTGGTTCCAGCTTGTGTTTCTTCCAGTCCAGCATTTCTCATGATGTACTCTGCATAGAGGTTAAATAAGCAGGGTGACAATATACAGCCTTGACGTATTCCTTTTGCTATTTGAAACCAGTCTGTTGTTCCATGTCCAGGTCTAAAAGGGCTTTAGACAGATGCAAATTTTATAGTGGCAAGTCCTTAAGACTTTATTCACTTCAGATAGCAATTACAAGTTTGGGGATCCATCAGGACCTTTCTTGTTTTCCATAATCAGCTAGGACTCCAAGGGTCTTAGCTGAAAGCTGTTATACATGTGGTGATGGTTTATTCCAGATCTTTGATTTTTAAATCACTTTTTATTTTAGTGCAGTGTAATTGAGTTACATTGCTATAAATGTCAGTTTTTTTTGAACAGTGAATAAGTTATACATATATGTATATCCACTCTTTTTAAAAAATTATTTTATTAATATTATTATTATTTGCTTTACAATATTGTGTTGGTTTTGCCACACTGTAATTTAGAAAGATGGTAACGATAACCCTGTATGCAAGATAGCAAAAGAGACACAGACATATATCCACTCTTATTTAGATTCTTTTCTCATGAAGCAACAGACAGGTTCCAAACAGGACAAGGAGTATATCAAGGTTGTATATTATCACCCTGTTTTTTTAACTTATATGCAGAATACATGGTGAGAAATGATGGGCTGCATGAAGCACAAGCTGGAATCAAGGTTGCCGGGAGAAATATCAATAGCCTCAGATATGCAGATGAAACCACTATGATGGCAGAAAGTGAAGAAGAGCTAAAGAGCCTCTTGATGAAAGTGAAAGAGAAGAGAAAAATTTGGCTTAAAGTTCAACATTCAGAACACTAAGATCATGGCATTGGTCCCATCACTTCATGGCAAATACATGGGGAAACTGGAAACAGTGGCTGACATTATTTTTTTGAACTCCAAAATCACTGCAGATGGTGATTGCAGCCATGAAATTAAAAGATGCTTACTCCTTGGAAGGAAAGTTATGACCAACCTAGACAGCATATTATAAAGCAGTGGCATTTGAAATGAATCGCCAGTCCAAGTTTGATGCATGATACTGGATGCTTGGGGCTGGTGCACTGGAACGACCCAGAAGGATGGTAGGGGGAGGGAAGAGAGAGGGGGGTTCAGGATGGGGAACACGTGTATACCTGTGGCGGATTCAGGTTGATGTATGGCAAAACCAATACAATATTGTAAAGTTATTAAAATAAATAAATTTATATTTAAAAAAAAGTAGTGACATTACTTTGTCAACAAAGGTCCATCTACTCAAGGCTATGGTTTTTCCAGTAGTCATGTGTGGATGTGAGAGTTGGACTATAAAGAAAGCTGAGGGCCAAAGAATTGATGCTTTTGAACTGTGGTGTTGGAGAAGACTCTTGAGAGTCCCTTGGATTACAAGGAGATCCAATCAGTCCATCCTAAAGGAGATCAGTCCTGGGTGTTCACTGGAAGGACTGATGTTGAAGCTGAAACTCCAATATTTTGGCCACCTGATACGAAGAGGTGACTATCTGAAAAGACCCTGATGTTGGGAAAGATTGAGGGCAAGAGAAGGAGGGGACAACAGAGGATGAGATGGTTAGGTGGCATCAATGACTCAATGGACATGTGTTTGTGTAGACTCCAAGAGTTGGTGATGAACAGGCAGGACTGGAGTGCTGTGGTTCTTAGGGTCACAGTCAGACACGACTGAGTGACTAAACTGAACCGAACTCATGTAGGTCATTACAGAGAGTTGAGTAGAATTTCCCTTTCTATACAGTAGGTTCTTATTAGTTATCTATCTTATATATATTAGCATGTACATGTCAATCCCAATGTCACAATTCATCCCTCCCTTCTACCTCGTGGAACCGTAAGATTATATTCTACATTGTGACTTTCTTCCTGTTTGTAAATGTTCATTTATACCATTTTTTAATATTCCACATATCAGTGATATCATATGCATTTGTCTTTCTCTGTCTGACTTACTTCACTTGGTATGAAAATATCCAGGTCCATCCATATTACTTCTGACAACATTATTTTGTTCCTTCTTAAGTCCTATTAACATTACATTGTATATCTGCACTAAATCTTCTTGTCCCTTTCTCTGTTGGTGGGCATTTAGGTTGCTTCCATGTTCTGGCTATTGTAAACAGTGCTGAAATGAACACTGCTGTGCCTAGTCGTTCAGTCATGTCCAACTCTTTGCGACCCCATGGTTTGTAACCTGCCAGGCACCTCTGTCCATGGGGATTGTCCCTGTGGAAAATAATAGGCAAGAAGATTGGAGTGGGTTGCCATCCCCTCCTCCAGGGGATCTTTCCAACCCATGGATCAAAGCCAGGTCTCCCGCATTGCAAGCAGATTCTTTACCATCTGAGCCACCAGGGAGCCCTGAAGAAGCAAGGAACACTGAGGTGCATGTATCTTTGCAAAGTATGATGTTTCTTGGTATATATCCAGGGAATTGCAGCTTTTAAAAAGATACAGATGTAAAACTGCCCAGGAAAAGGCATATAAGGCAGAGTGAAAGAAAGTGTGAAACCTGGAACTTTGGTTTCCTCTTCCCAGGGTGTCATGGGCAGCTGTGTGTTCCCCTCACCGATGTGCTGGCAGTGAGCACTTGCAGACACGGGAGCTCACTCCAGGCTCCGTGTCCAATGTTTACTGGGGCTCCATCTCGTGGGCATGACTGATGGTCCATACAGCTGATCTCAGGCTCAAACCTCTCTAGAGGTGCAGCTGATACTGCATGACCAAAACCCCCATCCTGAATCACATCATTCTTGTGGCCCCCATCCTGAATCACATCATTCTTGTGGCCCAAAGTTTTTGCTCTGGCCCAAGACCCTCACATATACAAAAGCACTGTTCTCATTGTCAACCTTTGACACCTTTAGTCACCCTTTCCCAGAGGAAACAACCTAAGGGTTTAGAGAAGAGCTCCCAGGAAACAAGGGCAAAGTGCAGACTTCCCTTTGAATGAGACTGAGCCCTTTACTACACAGCCAGGTGGCTGGTTTTGCTTGACAAGGCTCCCTCGTTGTAACTTCACACTAAGAAAATGTGAAGTGACAAACATTGGTCAAGCATTTATCTTCTTCTGGTCTTTCTCTGAAAGGCTTTTCTTGCATATCTTCATTAATTCTTATGCAACTCCATGATGTGGACTCTAGTTTGAATGGCATTATGGAGAGAAGTAAATTAAGGCTGGCCTAAAGATTCAGAGCTAGTGAGTGGTGAAGTGGGAGTATGTACAAGGGCTACAGGACTCCAAGGTTCACACTTAAAGCTACTATGTGGTGAAGATCCCAGCATTTCTTGTTTTAGCCTTTTAATTTATTTGATTGTGTTGTGTCTTAATTGTAGCATATCCAGATCTTCCAACAGTCTATGGCATGTGGTATCTAGATCCGCGAGATCTGCGAGCAGGGATTAAACCCCAGGCCCCCTGCATTAGGAGCAGGGATCCTTAAGCACTGGACAATGGGGAAAGTTCCAACACCATTTCCATTTGGAGGAAAGTTTCACATGCGAATAAACATGCAAAGAGGATTGTTGAATCAATATTGTCCAGTCCTGCCATTCTGTTCCATAGTGTATATGAATTACGAAAGTTACAACACTGACTCTTCTGGCTATCCATTTAACAGAAATAAATAAAAGACAGAAAGACATGAAGACTTACCATAAGCTCATGATGTCATCCATGATCAAAGAAACCTTAGGCTACAGGAGCATTTCAAATGGTCTTTTTATCTGGCATCCCAAAAATCAGTACACCCTGGGGCATCAGAGGACAATAAGATTCCAGATAGTGAAAGGCATGTCTTTCTTTATCAAAGAGGGCCAGGGCAATTCTGAAACAGGAGGTGGGAAATAAGAGGTATTTATGCCTTCAGATACAAATGCTTTCTCAGAGAGATAAATTTAGAAAAAAATTCATATGAATGTTCCGAGTGTTAAAATTGTCAACTGTAAAACTCTCCCCATGAGCCTATGCCATGGAAAACTTCGTGTTCCCCAGGATACCCTGCTTTGGTAACACAGTCTAACTGATCCAGTATTTTAATGATTTTCTTAATTATGGGTGAAGCTTTCATGAACTTCCCATGTGACCAATGGGATTGATAATTGATAAATCAGTTGGAATGGGGTTCCTGAAAATGGAGTGGACAGATGAGAAATGTAATCTGAAGTCTAAGTGAGTGGAGTTCGATACACAGTGGGAGAAAGGATATTAACTTTTCTGAGGAATGGTGGTTGGTGAGATGTGGTCCTCAAGGTTCTACGTGAAGGAGCCCACTCCCTGCATCAACTGAGGACAGGGAAAAGGATGGAGTCTAAGCTCTGGTGGCAAGACAGAAGTGTTTCAGCCCACAGCCCTTGATTATAGACAGAGCGAGCTCTCTGTAGGGAATGTTGTCCAATATAGAATACCAGCAACAGCAATACAAATGACCCAGCGATGCAGGAGCAACACAGACCTGTTCTAAGCAACCCAAGGGGTTCTTAGTGCAAAAATATTGATGTCCTCCCCACCCCTTACTTCTTAGTTCTACTTTTGTCTGAGAGAAAAGTTCCTCCAAGAAGGATAGGAGGTTACTCTCCTTCCAGGAAGCCAACTGGGGGGTCCAAGCCATGGAATCACCATTTGCATCTAGAGTCACTTTTATGACAGTACTGTGTCTCCCATCCCTCAAGTGGGTGGCCTTGGAAATAGCAGTTACAATCGTGATTTTAAAGAAATAGGAAATACAGATGTTCTTCTCTTGTACTGCCTGTAAATTTTAGAAACAGATGATTGTGAAATTATCTTTCAAAGGTGGGACAGCTGCCTGCTTTTTAATTACCTTGATTTCTGTAGAATATGCCTTGAGGTTAAAATACCTTTTACTGAGAAAAGGGACTTTTTCCCTACCACACCCAATGTGTCATTTCTTCACTAAATTTCTTATAGCAATGTAAGTTTTAATTTTTAATTTCTTAATACCCAGTGTCCCCAGGAAGAGTCACAAATAGTTGGACATGACTAAGCGACTGAACTGAACTGAATACTGACTGTCCCCAGAAAGTAGAAGCTTTATAGGAAATTGACTACCCTGTCTTCATATAACGTGTCCCCGTGTGGCTCCTGTTCTTAAAGACCCAAATGGCATTCTTTCCTACCACCCAGAACTTTATTCAGTGCCCATTTTTACATTTATTTATGGTTCTCTTCTTTTTCTCCAATGTCAGCATCAACCATCTAATTTTTTGTTTTACTTTTGTTCCCTTATTATGTCATTAGCCAGAGGATTTCTTAGGGAACATAGTAGATTCAGTGTAAATTTGAGTCATGCTCTATGATAAAGAATACAACTTTGAGATATAAATCAGAATTATTAAAGAAACACTTTAATTGGTTAAAAAAGGTCAAAATGTGGTTATCCTAAGACTATATAATACTTTAACCACATTTATCTTGATGAAAAGTTTGAGTTAGGTATTTGATAGGCCTCACATGTTTTATTTTCTTGGGCTCCAGAATCAGTGCAGATGATGACTGCAGCCATGAAATTAAAAGATGCTTGCTCCTTTGAAGAAAAGCTATTAAAAAACTAGACAGCATACTAAAAAGCAGAGTTATCATTTTGCCAAAAGAATGACTGTATATTCAAAGGTATGGTTTTTCCAGTAGTCATGTGCAGATACAAGTGTTGTACCATAAAGAAGTCTGAGCATTGAAAATCTAATGCTTTCGAACAGTGGTGCTGGAAGTACTGCTGAGAGTCCCTTGGATTAAAGGAGATTAAACCAGTCAATGCTAAAGGAACTCAACCTTGAATATATTCAAAGGAAGTCTAATGCTGAAGCTCCAATATTTTGCCCACCCGATCTGAAGAGCTGACTCATTGTAAAAGACCCTAATACTGGGTATGATTGAGGGCAGAAAGAGAAGGGGGCAACAGAGGATGAGATGGTTGGATGGTATCACCGATCTGTTGGACATGAGTTTGAGCAAACTCCAGGAGATAGTGAAGGTCAGGGAAGCCTGGTGTGCTGCAGTCCATGGGGTCACAAATGTCAGATATGACTTAGTGGCTGAACAACAAGAAGAACAAGGCCTCATGTGTGGATATGAAGTTTAATATTTATGAAAGATAAGCAGCCTTACATTACACCTACAGAATAACTTCAGTAATCTGAGTTGTAATAAAGGCTAATCACAGCACAATTAAAAGGCCGAATGTAATCACAATTCTTTGATTTGTTGTTACTACCAGTTTCTAATTGTTGTTGCTGTTCAGTTGCTAAGCGAGTCTGAAACTTTTGGGACCTCCTGGGCTGTAGCCCACCAGGCTCCTCTGTCCATGGGATTTTCCAGAAAGAAATATTGGATTAAGTTGCCATTTCCTTCTGCAGGGGATCTTACCTATAGAACCCAGTGCTCTCTCCCAAGGTCACTTGAGGAGGCTTGTCTCCAGGACAGACAGGATTGGAAGGTTTGCTCCTAGGCACATGTGTCCATGTGTCTGCCTGGAAGTCCACTCATAGGAAGGACACAGCTACAGAGAGCAAGTGAGATGTGTGAGTCACCAGTTAGGATCTTTTGCTGTTTTTGCCTGGCCCTTCCAAAGACAGGAGAGAGTGGATAGAATTCATCATCTTTCCCCAAACCTGCAGTGCTCTTTGGATTTTAAATGTCTTTCTTTTTATAAGTTCTTTTCCAACCTGGAGTCCCATCCTCTTCTACTCCTGGGGAGCTCCTCCAGATCATATATCACTTCCTTTTTGAAAATTCTTGTGACTTTTCCAGACAAATCAGCTCTTCTCTCCTTTGGGTTGCTAAGTTAAGTTTTACTTACACTCACCAAAAAGATGACTACAACTGGACTAATTATTTATTCACATATTTATGTCTTTCTCATGAAAAATTTGGGACCAGCAAGATTAAATTTAAACATTAACCCTTTATAATATTTAATAAATATAAGTCGAACAAATGCTCAAAATAAATTATTTATTTATAAATTGGTTATTTATGAATTTGTATGGCCATTTCTCATGCCGAAATGCCTTAGGCTATGTTTCAGGATAGTATTACATTTTTATTAATGTGAAGGAGTAAAGTAGTTAACTCAAAGTCAGTTAAATATTTTGCAAAAGTGAATAATTTTAAACACTCATCTATAAATACAAATTCTTAACATAAAGGGATCCTTGAAAATATTGAGTTTTTATATTTAACATTCAAGGTAACTTTTTACTCTTGATCCCAAGTGTGGCAAAAGGCAGAGGGTTTATCAGGAATGTCTGGGAAAACATTTTTTTTAAAAAATCCAGGGTCAAATGCCTGTTGAGTAAGTATTACAAGCTAGACTCTCTTTCTTTCTCCTCCTATGTCAGGAAAATTTCACAAGTCACCAAGTTCTTCAGGGCTATATCCTCCTAGATTCTTTTGTCAGTTAATAAAGTTGATATAGGAATATGAAGGACCGTAGAAAAACATATGGTCAAAGTCTTCCTCTACTTTTTTTCCCCCAAGATTTAAGTTATTTTTTAATTGACATACAACATGATATACAGTTTAGATATGCAACATAATGGTTTGATATTTGTATATATTACAAAATTATCTCCACAGTTATTATAGTGTTAATTTACTAGTGTGAGTCATCATCACACACTGCTTCAAATTTTCAAATTTTTCCTGTGGTGAGTACTTCAAGATCTACTCTCTTAGCAACTTTCAGGTATACAATATACTATTATTAACTATAGTCACCATGCTCTGTATTATATCCCCTGACTTATTTGTAATGGGAAATTTGTATTCGTTTCACCCATTATGGCTCCCCCACCCAAAGCCTCTGGAAACCACCTGGCTGTTGTCTGTTTATATTTTGTTCTTTGTAGTTATTGGTTTATGATTCGTCACTTAAGTGAGCTCATATAGCATTTGTGTTTATCTGACTTATTTCACGTAGCATAATGCCCTCAAGGTTTATTCATACTATCACAGAGGGCAAGATTTCTTCATGGTAAGCCCAAAACTAATTCATTGAGAGTATTTGCATAATCCTGAGGATAATGTTGGTTAGCTCTGCACCCTACTCTCCCCTCATGGTGAACAAACTGTTGATAGTGGTATAATTCGTGTAATTTACTCTTTAATTGTTCCCTTCGGTTTGCTTGATACCATTTTGCCCCTCTGGACCTGAGTCCCAGTGTCCAGTGCAATAGCAAGCATCATTTGCACCTGGCCTGAGAGGTGGGATATGGAACAGTTGCTAAACTTTGGCAAAAACCATTATGATTAGATGGAAATAAAACTGGAGTGAAGCAAATACAATTTTTACTAGAGAAACTGTATATCGGGTTTTAAATCAAAAAAGCAATGCAGTGACTAAATTTTGTGGATCTTAATGCTTCAGAATTGCTTAATATTTCTTTCCTTGGCCATTTCAGTTTATGTGAAAAAATTATTTTAAGAAATAAATATGTATCACTGTTTATAAAAATACAGTGCAAATCTATCCAAAATGCTATCCAACATGGAAAAAAGAAAAAAGGATGAGACACTAATAAAACTTAATTAACATTCAACATTTAAAATGAATTTCTAACTGTAGCTTATTTAATGTAGTTGAAGCCTTATTATGAAGTCTATACA
>SJYF01000444.1:647334-660492 GCA_006410515.1 Procapra przewalskii
ATCACATCATCATGATTATCTGGGTTGTGAAGATCTTTTTTGTACAGTTCTTCCATGTATTCTTGCCACCTCTTCTTAATATCTTCAGCTTCTGTTAGGTCCATACCATTTTTGTCCTTTATCAAGCTCATCTATGCATGAAATGTTCCCTTGGTATCTCTAATTTTCTTGAAGAGATCTCTAGTTTTTCCCATTCTGTTGTTTTCCTCTATTTCTTTGCATTGATTGATGAAGAATTCTTTCTTATCTCTTCTTGCTATTCTTTGGAACTCAGCATTCAGATGCTTATATCTTTCCTTTTCTCCTTTGCTTTTCACCTCTTCTTTTCACAGCTACTTGTAAGGCCTCCCCAGACAGCCATTTTGTTTTTTTGTATATCTTTTCCATGGGGATGGTCTTAATCCCTGTCTCCCATACAATGTCACAAACCTCATTCCATAGTTCATCAGGCACTCTATCTATCAGATCTAGGCCCTTAAATCTATTTCTCACTTCCACTGTAGAATCATGAGGGATTTGATTTAGGTCATACCTGAATGGTCTAGCCGTTTTCCCTACTTTCTTCAATTTAAGTCTGAATTTGGTAATAAGGAGTTCATGATCTGAGCCACAGTCAACTCCTGGTCTTGTTTTTGTTGATTGTATAGAACTTCTCCATCTCTGGCTGCAAAGAATATAATCAATCTGATTTTGGTGTTGACCATCTGGTGATGTCTATATACATTCCAGGTTCCTACGCAATATTGCTCTTCACAGCATCAGACCTTGCTTCTATCACCAGTCACATGCACAACTGGGTATTGCTTTTGCTTTGGCTCCATCTCTTCATTCTTTCTGGAGTTATTTCTCTACTGATCTCCAGTAGCATATTGGGCACCTAATGACCTGGGGAGTTCCTCTTTTGGTATCCTATCATTTTGGCTTTTCATACTGTTCATGGGGTTCTCAAGGCAAGAATACTGAAGTGGCTTGCCATTCCCTTCTCCAATGGACCACATTCTGTCAGCCCTCTCCACCATGACCCATCCGTCTTGGGTTGCCCCGTGGGCATGACTTGGTTTCATTGAGTTAGACAAGGCTGTGGTCCTAGTGTGATTAGATTGGCTAGTTTTCTGTGAGTATGCTTTCAGTGTGTCTGCCCTCTGATGCCCTCTTGCAACATCTACCATCTTACTTGGGTTTCTCTTACCTTGGGTGTGGGGTATCTCTTCATGGCTGCTCTAGCAAAGCACAGCTGCTGCTCCTTACCTTGAACAAGGGGTATCTCCTTATCGTGGCCATTCCTGACCTTCAATGTAGGATAGTTCCTCTAGGCCCTCCTGCATCTGTGCAGCCACTGCTCCTCCCCCATGACTTATATGTAACTGTAAATTTGTACCTTTTAACCCACTTAACCCATGTTGGCTGCCCACCCAAACCCCGTGTCTGGAAACCACTAATCTGTTCTCTGTATTTATGTTTTGTTCATTGTTGTTGTCGTTTGATTCTACATTTAAGTGTAGTCATGCAACATTTGTCTTTCTCAGACTTATTTCATATAGCATAATGAGCTCAAGATTCATTCATGTTATTGCAAATAGCAAGATTTCTTTATGGTTAGTCCATAGCCAATACATTAAAAGTATCCGCATAATCCTGATGTATAAACTTGGGGTACCTCCACACCCTACACACCCTTATAGTGAATAAATAGTTGATAGTGGCAATGGCAAGCCACTCCAGTACTCTTGCCTGGAAAATCCCATGGGCAGAGGAGCCTGGTGGGCTGCCGTCCATCTATGGAGTCACACAGAGTTGGACACGACTGAAGCGACTTAGCAGCAGTGGTATGTGTGTCTGATTCACTCAGTCGTGGGTGACTCCTTGCGACTCCATGACCTGTAGCCCATCAGGCTCCTCCATCCATGGAATTCTCCAGGCAAGAATACGGAAGTGGGTTGTCATGCCCTCCTGCGGGAGATCTTCCCAACCCAGGGATCAAACTCAGGTCTCCTTCATTGCAAGTGGATTCTTTAACATCTGAGCCACATGGGAAGACCTTAGAAGATGATAAAAAAAGAAAAAAAAAACAAGACAAAACAAAGAATAATTTTAACAGAAAACTCCAGATGAAAATTAAAAGTAGTTAATGATAGATTTCACAAGAATGTTCTAGATCATATAACTTTTTGAAACATAGAAATATCACTAAGCAGGTGTCTATAATTTTAAAATACTCTTTTAAAGTATATGTTCTATTATCACAAAGATCTTAGAACCATCAATTATATAAAACTGGATCCAAAATACTGTTCCAAGTACAGAAAACAGCAAAGCTGGACTCTCTTGATTAACACACATGGGTTCTAATCCAGGTGTGGCCAGAGGTATAACTTGTATGACTCAGGGCAGGTGATTCAACCTCTCCAGTTTTCTGTTTTCTTAAAAACATTTATGTATTTGACAACTGTTTACTGAATGCTTCCGCAGAACTAGATTCTACATTACAGAAAAAAAAAAAAAAACTTTGATAAATGGGACAAGTGAGGTCACTGATTTCATTAAGATTTTATTCTAGTGGAAAAGACAAGTATTTGAACAAGTAATTTCAAACATGAAGAGATGGGGAAACAGGAAGGATTCACACTGTGGGAGCAGAGAGCAAGGGAACTCGGCTCATAGTCTAAAGGGTTAGGAGTCACTGTCCAAGGAACTGACACAGAAGCTAATAATCTAAAAGATACATGGAAGGAAGCTGAACAAACTATAGGAAAAAACGTTCTAGGCAGAGCAAATTAAGGCAAGGAAGATAGTGCAGGACCATGGTATGTCCAGGGAACTGGTCAGGTCTGGTGTAGCTGGACTGGAGAGAGGAAGGATGGGGCAGGAGTGGAGATGAAGCCTAGGCAAGGGCCAGATCTAGGAGAGACCCAGGAACAGTGGGAAGGAAAGTAGGCTCTCTCTAGGGAAAACGGTAGCCATCCAAGGGTTTAGGGAGCAGAGACACAATTATACATCTATGTTTAAAACAGTCCCACTGAAGAATGGAGCCAGTATTTGAGGGAGCAGAAGGGGATATCAGGGATATTAATTCAGGGACTGGGGATCACCCTGGAGATTGTTGGAGCAGTTTGTGGTAGAAGGTCTGGAAAGAAAAGAAATCTTTAAAAGATTAAAGTAAAATAATGTTCAAAACTTACAACAAAGTCTAATATGTAGAAGAGATAAGGAAAGCAAGAGAGAAAGAAGTTTTCTAGCTATAAAATAGCTAGAGTCATCCCTGCCATGTATGATCGTGTGAATAAAAATATAAATGTGACAATGTAGACTACATAAGCATCTCGTATACCTCCTAGTGCATAGAACAAACTCAAAAGACTGAAAATGGTTATCTTTAGAGTGAAACAACAATTCACACCCTTACAAGTGATGTGAAGTTGAATTTATTTCTGGGTCAAATCCCTTATCATTGCACTCTACCATTGGGCGCAAAGACTGCAGTTCACCAATGCAAAGGGAAAGAAATGTGGCAGGAGGCTGAGTATGTGGAAGGAGTCTGCAGTGTGTCCTCCAGATTATGGATGCTCCACCTTTACATGCTGGCAGTCAATAAAAAATGTTATTTGAAAATATATATCAATCCACTTGGTGAGATTTTTCTCTTAAATTTATGAAGACATTCAAGACCATGATCTTGATTACGGTTTGCATTCTTTTCCTGGGAGTCTGTTTTAACTCCTGTGGAGTATGTCTTTCTGATTAAACCTTTTGGTATGGAATAAAATCTTGACTCTGCAGTTTGCACCTCCAGTGGCTAAGACAAAGATTTTGGCAGAGGTGTTATAGAACTGTGTTTGATCCACAGACAAGGATGGAGATGGACACACACAGACCTCTCTGGTGGCCAGGGCACAGGAGAACCATCCCACAGCAGAAGAAGCCTGTTTTACTTCCCTAACTATAGACACTGACCATCACTATCACCAAGGAGGAGGGTAGTGTTTCTATATTATAGGTTAACATGCATACATTTAGACTTCATATCTACGAGCATGCAGTTCTAACAAAAGAATGGGAGTTGAACAGTCTTTTATCTAAATTTGTAAAACCTTCATATCTTTATAAAGAATTATTCTTTCTGAATATTTTGAAAGGCAGGGGAGTCTGTGTGCTACAGTCTGTAGAGTTGCAAATAGTTGGATACGATTTAGGACTGAATAACAATAACTCGAAATATTCTGTTGTGCCATTACAATGGAGCTGTATGTTACTCAGGAATTAAATAAGTAGGAAAATTTGTATGGAGAAAAACTTACTCTTGAACATTCTTTAAATCACCCACAAAGAATGGTATGTGTGGTTTTATATGTACTTTGTGGTCTTGCAATAAGCCTAACATGGTCAGGCTTTCTCAAGGATTTAGACAAATTCCTACCTCTTTAGTGGAGAGACCAGATGAAACACTGGGCCTCCGTTTACTGGTTAGCTTTAAAAAATAAACGTTTGTCTGTCTTCTGATTTTTTTAAAACAATATATATAATGTTTAAAGGTTGATTTCTACTTATATTTAATAGAAAACATTGACTACATTATGCATGCTGTACAAAACATTCTTCAGCCTTTCTTGTATCCAATAGTTTGTACCCCGTCCCTCAATAAACCCCTATCCACTACTAACCGCTAGTTCGTTTGCACATCTGTGAGTCTACTTTTCTGATTTATTTTCAAGCACATGTTAGTTGAGTAAGTTACAGCTATTCAACTCTACTGCATACAAAAGAAACACTTTTCTAAATCTATTTTCAAAATCAACACTCAAAGTACTATTCTAATTTTTAAAATCAACTCTCAAGAATAATTTGAATCAATCTATTGTCTAATTTAACTAGTATATTACCTAACTCTTTTGCCATGTCATTTGAAATAGTGGAACATCATTGGCCTAATTAGGCATGCTTTTAATGAACTGGGATATTAAATGTGCAGGAAAGAGGGGGGAGCAATGTAAGATTTCCCTCTTCTTTTCTCACTCACAGGTGTCCATTAATCCAAATGAATCCCAATGTCATGTCCTTCTAGCGTTTTATTCATTCATTTATTTAATTTTAGAACTGAAAAACAAGCCCAAGATTATCTGCCATGCTAGATTCCTTCTCTTTGCCCTTCTGGGTATACTTTCTTCCTTCTCCACCATGCATATGGCCTCTGTGGGATGGCCTAGGGACCACAACAACAGGCCCCCTAACTTTCTGTCTTCCTGTTGGGATCAACAAATGGGAAGCCCTGGCAGGAGATGGATGGAAGGAAACAGAATGAGATCTGTGAACTTATTCCCCTGGCTCCCTCCTCTTAAATTTTCCCAGATACAATCACAGTTTCCTCAAGGTGTTCTCCTCTGCAGGACTCTATTTAAGTTCCACAGATGCTCCCTTCTCCTGTTTCTTTGGATCTAGGCTGAAAACAACTCATTTAATAGCACCTAACTCCCATAACTTGACAGCACTCCTGAAATATTTCATTTCTGTATACTGTTTGTTTGATTTCTAAATGCTACAATTTAATTTTGCACATGAAAACACTGAGCCTGAGGAAACATGGCTGTAAAGTTCAAGATAACACAACCAGTAGCCAGCCAGCGAATGACGGTGGGAAGAAACCAGAACATTCCTTTGCCAGAAACAGAAGCTTCTCTGAAGCAAATTAAACAGACAAAAAGATGGAGACGTTCTTTGGACCACAGAGCAGGGAGTTCAGTGGAACTGACTTGGAGAATGGGAGGAGGCAGAGTCCAGCCTTTATTATCAGGAATGTGTCTGTTTTCTCCATCCCTCTCCTTAGACCCCGGTTGACAAGCAGGATGTCCCCACAGGACAGAAAATTGAACTACTAGAAGCTGTATCTTTACTCATCCCAATGTTCTAGCAAAGTCTCAGAGGAAAGTATTTTAAGTTAGCATTATTCAAAGCCCACCATGAACAAATTAGATGAAATCTGAGTGCTCAGATCAAGACAGCTGACAGTTCTTGGAGTGAGGAAACAGGGTCAGCCCCACTCCCAAAGCATAGACTCAGTTGGGGAATAGATGATTTCTAAGAGAAACAGACAGGCAGAAAGCAAAAGAAAGAAACATTCCCTAGAGATAGGAGTAGAAGGTGTGTAGAACCAACAGACAACTGGTATACCAAAGCAAGAACAGAATCAGTTATCTGAACCTAATTCAATTTATGTTTCACTATGACACATATAGAAACCAAACAATCTGACTTAACCTAAATCTTATTCCATAGAACCTAAAGAAAATAATCAAACTGTACATACCAATGATTAACATTATTCTTATAGTTACAAATCACAGAGAATTATCAGATACATTATCTCATTTATTCAGTTATTCCAGACTTGGAATTCCATATACTTTTCCCTTGGCCTTTTTCAAGGTCAGACAAATGCTTGCAAACTTTAAGAATCCAAAGATTATTTATAAATACTTCAATGGTATTCACATGTGGTTAACAATCTACAGTGTAAACATTTCAGAAGAACTCATGCTCGTCGGTTTTATTGTGGTAAGAATCACTGTGGAAATTCAGCCAAAGAAAGACCCATTAGGATATATTTCTGGGTCAAAGGCCAAAGTTCTTGGAATGGTCATGTCTTCTTTTCTGCAATCTGCATTTTGCCCAGGCCCCAGGGGCCCCTCTAATACTAAAAAATATAGCTTCCCCACTCCCCGTGAAAACCACTGACCAAGGCTTTTGCCATAATATTGAAGAAAAGCATGGATATATGTGTCTACTTACCCTGAAATGCATGGTTAGTATAAAAATCCTAAACAAATGATCAAGAGGCCAAGGCTGGCAGACTCTCATGATGATTTTAAGGTAAACTGTGGGTTTACTCTGGTGAAGTTTAGAGGTCAGAAAGTACTAAAAGTTGACCCCATGATTAAGTATTTAATAAGCTGGGGAAGAAAACAAAATTTGGTATGGATTCCACTCAATTTAGAGTGAAAACTAGAACTTGATTAGAAGGCTAAGAAGAAAGACCAAACAAGATAACATGAAAGAATGAATTTGTTTTGTCCTTTCTTGATAAAGGTAAAAAGTATTTAATACAATAAACCTAGCAATTTATACATACATATATGCATAATTAAATTTATATACATAAATTATATCTATATATAAAACAGTATATAAAAGTGCATATATACAATTTCAGACATTTTCTAAATTTCTCAGTTATGACAACAGACGGATTGAAGATTTCCAAAATTTGCAACTGAAATTCACATCATGTGATATTTTCAAGTGTACTTTTCTAAATGGTGATGGCAACCATGGATCAACCCGTTGGCAGACATGAGGTCAGTAATCCCCAATCAGAGTTTATTTGATGCTGCTAGTTAGAAAAACTGAAGTTGATGTGTCTGTCAAAGCTCAAAATTATTTTCAGTGCATTTCACATCAGAGGCAGGTAGAAACGCCCACTCTCCGGAGGAACCGTCTTTGAAAACTGGTGGCAGATGTGATATGAGGACACGAAAGGAGAAGTGAGCAAGCAAAAGGTGACTCTGAAATCTTGAGCCTGTAGCTGTGTATTCACTCAACTATGCTTACAGAGACCTTTGCTTTTCTACTGACTACAAAACAGTAGGAAAGAAAATAGCCCAAATCAGCCTGCTTCTTACACCAATCAGTCACTGAGCAATACAAAGAGGAACCATTTAAGGGGATGCAATTTCATTTTGCAAAGTGTTGGGAGGTTCCCCTTAATCTATAAACTGTGTCTAAGGGGACTAACTAAAAGTAAATTCAAAAGAACCTGATCAAAATCTCCGAAGCACTTTCAGAATTTAAGTAGAAATAAAATGCATGTCTGGTAACCAAGATTCAGTCACAGATGAGTCAGATCCAGAACCAGTTCAGACAAATATCTGTGCATTGTGTCTGCTCAATCTGGAGTCTCCCCATTTTCCAAACAAATAACTGTGTAGTATCATTTAAGATCCACAATTCGAATCGGCAGTCCAGGTTCAATGCATGATACAGGATGCTCAGGTCTGGTGCACTGGGATGACCCAGAGGGATGGTACGGGGAGGGAGGTGGGAGGGGGGTTTAGGATGGGGAACACGTGTACACCCGTGGCAGATTCATGTTGATGTATGGCAAAACCAATACAATATTGTAAAGTAAAAAAAATAATAATAATAAAAGAAAAAAAAAGATCCACAATTCAGTTTTCATCTCAGTCTACATATGAACTTTGACATGTTAGCACTGTGTTGGAAAGAAGATGCAAACAAGTAGATTTATCAGAGATTGAGAAGCAAAATAAGAGCTACTGTTGTGGAAGGAAAAATATTGCCTAGCCTAACTGCTGACATATGTCTAATGGGTTAAGGCAAAGTTAAGGAACAGATCAGACCTCAAGATTCAGTCACTGAGTCTCATGTTTTGAGCTTTACATTCTGAACATAGACTTCCACAATATTATCGTTCACCATCATTATTTCAGGAAAGAATATGAGGAAAGAAAGAGTTGTCAGGAGAGTTAATTTTCACCACAAAATGGTTAATATTTAGTTTCTAGCAAATCAGATAATGTATGCAAGATACATATGTCAAGTAAGCACCAATATAATACGTTAAAACATTTGCATGTGTAGATGCACACAGAAAACTTTTTCTCTTGTTATCATAAAGCCTGTTGAACATGCAAAGAAAAAAATAAAGAGCCCTATCCCTAAAATGTTGTGTAATCTGAAGATACAATTATACTCTACCTAGAAGAATCCCGTAGACGGAGGAGCCTGGTGGGCTGCAGTCCATGGGTTTGCTAAGAGTTGGACACAACTGAGTGACTTCACTTTCACTTTTCACTTTCACTTTTCACTTTCATGCATTGGAGAAGGAAATGGCAACCCACTCCAGAGTTCTTGCCTGGAGAATCCCAGGGATGGGGGAGCCTGGAGGGTTGCCGTCTATGGGGTTGCACAGAGTAGGACACGACTGAAATGACTTAGCAGCTTAGCAGCAGAAGAATGAGAGACACCCATAAAATGGGTAATCAACAATAACTATAACAACAGTAAAAAATCCTACTAATGCAACTAACTGTCTGGGACTACAGGGATCTAAAGGGCGAATCCACATTATCTCTGTTTCTCATTTTATATTCTTCCCTAAAATGCTCTTTCTTCAATAAAGTGTAACTAATTTGCATTCCAAAAGTGTGAAGTGGATCAAAGTTTGTCACCCTTGTAATCTAAGTATAAAAGATTATCACAGGTACAGGCAATTTATAAGCAGATTGCCTTACACCCAGAGTCCTTGGGGACCTATCACTAGCAGTAAAAGGATAGTTGAGATTTCAGCTCAGTTACAAATAGAATTAGGCAGAGAATATTTATACACCCTGTTCTCATTTTCTCCATTTTCTTTTGAAATTGAGAACACACTTGAGTCACTTTGAAGTGATATTATTGCTTTGCATAACATTTTTTTTTTTTTTTTGCTCGGCAAAGTGTATGTGTGTTTTTTAAATATCGAGACTTTGATCTGAGTTGCTCCGCCAGAACACTCTATAGAGGCTGGAAACCATTTCTATATAAGGGTTTGCTATGCTGAGAGGAAGACTACGCTAGCTTGGAGGAGGTTGGAAATATCCCATCAGAAAGCTCTTTTCAGTCCTCCTCAGCCTAAACACTGTACTGAGAGGGGTCAAAGTCACTAACTGCTAAAACAAAATCCAAATTACGCAGTGTTTCCACAAAAAAGCTAAGCTAAGTGGAAACTCAGAGGCCACCAACTGGACTCCTTAATGCAGCAAGGGTCAAACAGTAAAAGTGCCCTTAAAAAGCAACAGGTACATTCTCCTCAATCCTACTGATTTTTACAAGTTGTCCAGAAAGTTTAAAAGACTAGCTTCTTAGGTATCAATGTAGAAACTAAATTGAACTGTTCAAGAAGGAGGCAGCGGTAACAATAGTGGCGTGGTCAGTCCAAACTTTGAGCTCTCAAAGCAACCAGCCTGCAACCTACAAAGCACCAGATGGTTTTGTAAACTTGAAGGTCCATAAATCTTTCCTTAAATTTCCCCCCCCCCAAAAGTTGTTTTCTTTGTGGAATTGAGGAAAATGTTTGCCATTCAGTATCTGAGCCCCCCAAACCCTAACAGCTTTTTAAGTTTTCTTGCTCTACATGCAGGAGAGAAGCAGAACAGAGGCCAAAGGAAAAAGCTCAGAGCACAGTGTCATCTGGCAACTGTCTTGCTGGGGAGAGAAAGCTGAGCTTCTATTTCTCAGTCTTGACTGTCTCATTGTAGCCATCACAACTTAATGAAGTTCTAAGGTTTTAAACACTTATGGACTGAGTTTACAGATTCCTCCTTCAATTGGAAAATTTGTATATATTTCTGATTTTCAATTACAACTCCAAATCTCCAGTTATTAAATCATCTTTAAGAGTGGCCAGAAAGATGGAATGATGGGAGAAAGACTTCCCTGATTTTGCTATTTAGTCCCTAATCTGTGTCTGATTCTTTTGCAATCCTGTGGACCGTAACCAACCAGGCTCCTCTGTCCATGGGATTTCCCTGGCATCAATACGGGAGTGGGTTACCATTTCCTTGTCCAGGGGATCTTCACCACTCAAGAAATCGAACCTGGGTCTCCTGCATTGGCAGGTGGGTTTTTTACTGATGAACCAGCAGTGTAACTTTAATTTGTAATGGAGTCAACTTTATCCCTACAACTTTTAATGTGTGTGTTTGAGCTACCTATTTCCCACATCCTACCTGGTAGAACATGCAGGAAGAGTACAGAAAATTGGAGGGGAAGAAGGGCAGACCAAAGAGCAATTGGTAGCCACAATGCAAATAGGCTCATTTTACTTGTCAAGGTCTGTGTACACACCTGTGTGTGAAGCATCTGTGTGCCAGCTTTGTCAGGATGGGATTCAAACAGGCAAGAGTCTGCAAACAATATGAGGTTTTGATTTTGCTACAAAAATTAGTGAATCAGAAAAGGGCAACTGTTCTTGGCAGACCCATCTATCTTACATAGTTTGGCCACTGAAATACATAAGCATCCCATTATTTCATGCTCTTACATCCATTTCCTGCTCTGTTCACCCCTTCATTACACATCACCTTAACTTCCTTCCTTGCTTCCCAGGTTTCTTTCTTCCCTAAGTGCATGAAACCCTTTCCTTGTTTATCACAATGAGACTAAGACCAGCACGGGTAAAAAATTGCTTTGTAAATTATGAAGATTTGAAACAATTTCAATCGTGATTATTTATTCATGTACCAAATATCCAAAAGATAGAGTGGAAAGGAAGACATGAGAAATGCTAAATGCTGAAGATGGCTTACTCTTAGAAAATTATGTTCAAGATCCTTTAATAATCACATCAAAGTGTATTAGGAATTATTAAACTAGAGAAGTTTCAAATTCTATGGAAAATGGAAAACAAAACATGGAATGACTTCAAGCTTCCAGGTATATATAATAAGAAATTTCAACAGTCTGGGTTGTTGAGTCCTGGGGTGGATCATTAAAGGAGACTGTGGACTGACTTCCCAGGAATTGTGTGCGGAGCAGAATGGTCACCATCTGATGTGGTTCCCACTCTGTAACCAAGCATGAGGACTGAGAGAAATCAGGTCACCCCAATCCTATTTTCTAGTTCCAAATATTGATCAAAGTATTAATTTTTAAAAACTCTTATGCAAAGTCCCTATAACTTTAATACAAACACTCATATTTTAAAATGTAAAATTTCCTACAGAATGGAAAAGTAGTCAAAAATTCCAGCTATTATGGTAACAAATAATAAAAATATCTTTTCAAGTGCAACACATGTTCATTTTAACAGCAGCCATTTCAGATGAGACTTCTGTTGATAAGACACCCCCAGAGGTTCAAAAATCAGAGGTGTTGATAGCAAAATAAGAGCAAGTTTCTCGGTTTTTGCTATAGCCCCCCAAAGGCTTTATGATCTGAAGTGTCCAGAAGAAAAACTATATTTCAGCCCCATGAAAAATGTCAAACCTTCAGTGACTGGTCATCATAACACTGTCACAGACCTTTCACATCAAAGTTAATGACATCCTGGTTAGAAGATCCTTCAGGTACCCTTTATGTATATCTGTATGAATATATTGGTGAATTCGTATTTATATTTGTTGAATATTTTTATTTTAAGATAATGAAGGAGGAACTTTGAAATTCTCTTCTGATTTGAAGGTTTTGTGTGGGATTTTCACGTTTTTTTATTCACATTTTACTCTGAAAAGAAGAGAATTAGGGCAAAAAGATGTTTAAATTTTTTATCTTCAGTCACTGGAAAATGGGAACCTGACTTTCCTTTAATGACAGTCATTTATTATGTGGGGTGTTGTATGTGTGTGTGTGTGTGTGTGTGTGTGTTTGTGATGGGCATATGTATGCAAGCATAAGACAGCCACTGCTGCTCAAGCAGCCTGAAAAATTTCACACACCTCCGATCTAGTCCTGACAAGAGGATCCAGCTTGGAAAACAAAACCTCCCCCTCAGTGCTACCCTCAGCCTCTGGGATCTCCTTAAAAACATGAATGATACTGGGAGGCTTTTATTTCACACAGGCAGGTTCAAGTAGAAGGGACTTTGTCACCTCTGGGGACTAAGCACCCAGTTATAACATTTGTATGGAAGCTGCCTTGTTAAATTTGCCCTCAAAGACAAGGACCCTACCAAAGCACTAGAAAGAGAAGAGGGTCCAGTTAAAAGTGAGGCCAGAGGCTGAGGGGCTATTCGCCCACTGATAACTACTTAATTATTAATCCTTTTGCTTAAGTGATATTTAAGTCTCCATTTTGCCTTTCTCAGCAGATACCGCAAAGTTTTTTTTTTTCCTATGTAGACACTGACATATATAAATCAAATGTCATGAATAGTGACTAGCAAGCAGAGTATTTTTTGAGACAGAATTGGCAAATAAAACTCTAAGATAGTTAAAGTATATAACATGATAATTTGATATATGTATATACTATTTTTTAAATTTACTTTTTATTGAAGTATAATTTCTTTACATTGTGTTGGTTTCTGCTGTACAACGATGTGAATCAGCCATAAGTATACATGTATCCCTCCCTCTTGAATCCCCCCCCCCACGCACCCCATCCCACTTC
>SJYF01000444.1:660560-683309 GCA_006410515.1 Procapra przewalskii
TCTTGAATCCCCCCCCCACACACCCCATCCCACTTCTCTAGGCTGTCACAGAGCACTGGGTAAGCTTCCTGTGCCACTCAGCCACATCCCACTAGCTATCTATTAATATTTTACATTGGTAATGTAGTAAGTGTCAGTGCTACTCTCTCAAATCAGCTTGCCCTCTTCTTCCCCCATTGTATCCACAAATCTGTTCTCTGTCTGTGTCTCTCTTCCTGCCCTGAAAATAGGTTAACAAGTGCCATTTTTCTAGATTCCATATATACATTAATATACAATATTTGGTTTTCTCTTTCTGACTTACTTCACTCTACATAACAGGCTGTAGGTTCATCCACCTCAGCTCAAGTGACCCAAATTCGCTTCTTTTTAAGGTTAATTAAAATTCCCTTGTGTAGATGTACCACACCTTCTTTATCCATTCCTCTCTCAATGCACATCTAGACTGCTTCCATGTCCTGGCTATTGTAAACACTGTTGCAATGAATTTTGGGGTACACATGTCTTTATGAATTATGGTTTCCTCAGGGTATATGCCCAATAATAGAATTTCTAGGACATATGGTAGTTTTATTAGGACTTCCCTGATGGCTCAGCAGCTGAAAAATCTGCCTGCAATGCAGGAGACACAGGAGATGGTTCAATCCCTAGGTCGGGAAGCTCCTTGGAGGAGGAAATGGCAACCCATTCCAGTATACTTGCCATTTCCACCTACCCCTCTGCCATAGTGCTGACCCTCATTTGCATATGTATTAGAAAAGATTTTCCCTGTTTATTAATGAGTCACATTCCTGTCATCTGACATGCTTACTTTTTGAAGAGAACACAGGCAAGTTCCACTCTCTTAGAGAGCATCAATTATACAACACAATGTTATCAGTTATAGTTACCTCAGACTTTATAATTTTCATGTTAAAATGTATAACTTTTTACAAACCTGCCCCTATTTCCCCCACTCTCCAAGCCTTGGCAATCACTTACTTATGCTGTTTCTGAGTTCCATTTTTTTTTTTCTTTTTAGATTCCTTACAATTGAGATCATAGAGTAACTGTCTTTCCCTAATATGTTTCACTTAGCATTAGGCCCTCCAATTTCATCCAAGCTACCACAAATGGAGGATTTTGTTTTTAATGGCTAAATACGATTCACACACACACACACACACACACACACACACACACACACATCACATCGCATTGTTGTAATCTCTTTACCTGCTAACAGAAACTTAGATTGTTCCCATAATAGGTTGTTTCTAGGCTACTGTGAATATTGATGCAATGAACATGGGAGTGCAGATTTTTTGAATATATATGCAGAAATAAATATATATACAGAAGTGGGATTAATGGGCACATAACAGTTCTTTGTGGAATTTTGTGAGAAACTTCCAGAAGGTATTTCATGGGAGTTGCACCAAGAAACATTCCTACCAATTATCCATTAAGACCTCCATTTTCTACACATCTTCAACCACACTTATTTCTTACTTTTTGGTAAAAGCCATTTAAACAGGAATGAGGTGGTGTATGTTGTACTTTTGATTTGCACTTCACTGATAGTGATATTGACCGTCTTGTCATATATTTCTTGGGCATTCTGTATGTCTGTATGTTATTGGGGGGGGTAATTGTTTATTCTGCAAAAAATAGCATGCATTTTGTATACTGTATTAGAATATATAAAACTCAGTTACCTTTCCATACACCGAAACAAATTATAGAAATACAAATAATCCATTTACAATTGCATCAAAAAATAAAATACTTAGAAATATATTTAAGCAAGGTGTTGAAAGATCTATGTATGAAAACATTCAAGACACTCATGAAAGAAATGTTTAAAAGACACAAAAGGAAACATATTTCATATTTTTGGACTGGAAGCATTCATATTGTTAATACATCCGTACTACCCAAAGCTATTTACATATTCACTGCAGTCTCTTTCAAAATTCCAAGGCATTTTTCACAAAACAGAAAAAAGAAACTTTTACAACTTGTATAAAACTGTTGCTGTTGTTCAGTTGTCAGGTCATG
This sequence comes from Procapra przewalskii, assembly GCA_006410515.1. Classification (NCBI taxonomy): domain Eukaryota; kingdom Metazoa; phylum Chordata; class Mammalia; order Artiodactyla; family Bovidae; genus Procapra; species Procapra przewalskii. The sequence continues at coordinate 662,601 of SJYF01000444.1, forward strand.
TTTGACTCTTAGTGACTCCACAGACTGCAAGATGCCAGACTTCCCTGTCCCTTACCATCTCCTAGAATTTGCCCAAGTTCATGTCCATTGAATTGCTGATGCCATCCAACCATCTCATCCTCTGTCACCCTCTTTTTCTTCTGCCTTCAATCTTTCCCAGAATCAGGGTCTTTTCCAATGAGTCAGCTCTTCACATTAGGTGGCCAAAGTATTGGATCTTCAGCTTCAGCATCAGTCATTCTGAAGAGTATATGGGGTTGATTTCCTTTAAGGTTCACTGGTTTGATCTCCTTGGTGCCCAGGGACTCTCAGGAGTCTTCTACAGCACCACAGTTTGAAAATATCAGTTCTTCAGCACTCTGCCTTCTTTACTGTCTGTTCAGCTCTTGCATGTGCACATGACTACTAGAAAGAGCCTAGCCTTACATATACAGACCTCTGTCGGCAAAGTGATGTTTTTGCTTTTAACATACTATTTAGGTTTGTCATAGCTTTCCTCCCAAGAAGCAATCATTGGCTAATTTCATGGGTGCAGTCACCATCCACAGTGATTTTAGAGCCCAAGAAGAGGAAATCTGTCACTGCTTCCACCTTTCCCCCTTCTATTTGTCATGTAAGTGATGGGATCAGATGCCATGATCTTAGCTTTTTTGATATTGAATTTTAAGCCAGCTTTTTCACTCTCTTTCACCCTCATCAAGAGACTCTTTAGTTCTTCGCTTTCTGCCATTAGAATGATATCTTTCGCATATCTGAGGTTGTTATTTCTCCCAACAGTCTTGATCCCAGCCTTTAGGATTCATCCAGTCCAGCATTTCTCATGACATGCACTGTATATAAGTTAAATCAGGAGGGTGACAATATTCAGCCTTGATGGACTCCTTCACTAATTTTGAACCAGTTTATTGCTCCTTCTCTGCCTCTAACATTGTGCTTTTTAAATTGCATACAGGTTTCTCAGAAGACAGGTAATGTTGTTCTGGTTTTCCCATCTCCTTAAGAATTTTCCACTTTGTTGTGATCCACACAGTTTGGTGAGGTCAGTGAAGGAGATGTTTTTCTGGAATTCCCTTGCTTTCTCTATGTTCCAGGAAATGTTGGCAATTTGATCTCTGGTTCCTCTGACTTTTCTAAACACAGCTTGAACATCTGGAAGTTCTAGGTTCATATAATGCTGAAGCCTAGCTTGGAGGAATTGAGCATAACCTTACTAGCATGGGAGATGAGTTCAAATGTTCAGGGGCTTGAACATTCTTTAGTACTGCCCATCTTGGGAATTGGGATGAGGATTGACCTCTTCCTGTCTTCTGGCCACTGCTGGCTTTTCCAAGTTTTCTGACACACTGAGTGAAGCACTTTAATAGCATCATCTTTGAGGATTTTAAATAGCTTTGCTGGCATTCTATCACCTCCACTAGCTTTATGGGCAGCTGTGCTTCTTAAGACCCATTTGATTTCATGCTGCAGAATGTCTGGCTCTGAGTGAGAAACTACACCATTGTGATTATCTGGGTCATTAAGAAATTTTTTTGTATAGTTCTTCTGTGTACTTTTCCCATTTCTTCTTGGTCTGTTCTGCTGTATGAAATCACAAAACACCAAAGAGTCAAGTGATCTTGGGAAAGAAGAACAAAGTTTGAGACTAGGTATGCTGATTTAAATTGTGTTAGAAACCTATAGTAATAAAAACAGAATGATTTGCTTCTGGCAGGAAAACAGGCACAAAGATCAATAGAGCAGAACAGAGAAGCTAGCAAGAAATGCAAATCCATATATTGTCAGTTAGCTTATGAAAAAGGAGCCAAGAATATCCAGTGGGGAAAGGACAAGCTTTTCAAAAATGGCACTGGAAAAACTGGATAGTCCTATGAAAAACTGTGCCCCTGTCTTTTACCATACACAAAAATCAACTAAAAAGGGATTAAAAAGTTGAACAAAAGACTTTAAGCGATTAAACCCCTAGAAGAAAACTTCGAGGTAATCTTCTTGCCATCAGTCTTTGCAATGAATTTTTGGGTTTCACACCAAAAGCAAAGGCAACAACTGTAAAAACATACAAGTGGGACCATGTCAAACTCCAAACAAAGAAACATAAACAAAATCAAATGGAAATTTACAGATTGACAGAGGATATTTTCAAGTCATATATTTGATAAGGGCTTACTATTCAAAACTACATGCCACACACAACTCAAGGCCAAAATCCAAAAATAATCCAAATTTTTAATGGAGCATAAGAAAAGTAACAGTTTCACTAAATCTGAACATTGGACTGTAGATGAGAGACACAGCAAGGTTTTCCTTCTAGAACAACAAAAGCCTGTGCCTTCCTGGCATTACTTTCTTCATTTCCACTCACTTGTTTGACAATTACAGTTCACCGTGTACATTCATCAGTCAATAGCAATCATCCTACAGTGAGCTATAATATGTACTAAGAACAGCCCCATTGGGGGAAAAAAAAGCAACAACAACTAATATTTGTATACTTACTAATGAGGCATATCCAAAGGAAGGTAATTTCCAGAGTTTACCACTCCATTGTTTTCTATGTTTCATTTCAAAATTGAGCCACCTAATAAGGAAAATAAGTTAAGAGACCTCAATAATATATAGATAGAAAATCAGTTTTAAATGGGAGTATTAATGGATTCTAATTTTGGGGTAACTTATTACTACTGTTGTAACTGTAGTCCTTTTGGTTCTTGATGGCATCAAGATAATAATTAATTATAAATATTAATGCCAACATAGGGACACATACATATTAGGCAAGAAGTCAAAGTATGGGAAGTCGGCAATGGTAGTAAAGGAAAGGGCAGCATTGCCTTGAGAGGAAGGAAGGTTCTCAAAGTTTCCTGAAACACAAAGATCGAGCCAGCTGTGAGGAATTAGCTTAATTTGTAAACCAGAAACTCTACCAGAAGCAATTTAAGTTCATAAAAATATTACGATGCTAAAACCCAAAATTTAGACAGAGAATAGGGTAGGGTCAGGTATATAGACATTCAAAGTTCTCCATTTCTTAGTGCATCAGGCACTCAAGGACCATCCTCACTGAAGTTTTTCTCTATTGCTCAACATGCAGGTACCAGCATGGAGAAAGAGATAGCTCTACTCCACAGGCAGTAGAACCCTCTTTTATGGCCTCCTGGCTTTCCTTAAGAAGCATTCCATGCAGCAGTTTTCCTCCATCCCATCCCATCTGGCTGACTCCCCACAGTCAACAGGAGTCCTCACCCTGGGATCATTCCGCAATCCCCATGGGTCCAGCTCCCAGCTTCCATGGACACCAGTGGACTTACAACCCTGTCCGAGGTATGAAAGGCTGCAGCATGGCTTGTCTTTGTGGTTCTCACTCTGTTCAGACTGTCACAGATTAGTGAGTTCACTCCCCAGCTGCTTCAAATGCCTCGCCCGTCCCAGGGGACAGCCATGGACATGGGGATCTCTCCCCTGAGCTTCAGCTCCCTCACCCCCAGGTGCAGGCTGGTCCCCTTGCTCTCCTCCTTCTTTCCCCTTCCTCCTTGTCCCTTCTTTCCTTTGTCCTACTGAGTTCTGTATGGATCCGGATATTCCTTCCCAGTAGTCAAGTTGTCCTGCCAGCATTCACCTCTTCTTCTGTGAGAACTGCTGCGTCTTTGGATGTTCTTGATGCATCAGTGGAGAGAGGTGTACCCCACTTCCACCTACCCCTCCGTCATCTTGTCCACCCCCATTTGTGCATGTATTAGGAATGAGTTTCCTTTTCTATTAAGTAACATTGCCATCACCACATATATTTAACTTTTGCTTTTTGAGGAGAACACAGGTAAGTTCCACTCTCTTCAGTTCAGTCACTCATTCACTTGTGTCCCACTCTGTGTGACCCCAGGGACTTCAGCACACCAGGCTTCCCTGTCCATAACCAACTCCCAGAGCTTGCTCAGTCTCATGATTAGATCTCATGATTAGATCATGAAGCTCTCACTTAGATCCTCAGACCATATTAATCTTTTATACATGAAAATATTTAACCTTTAAAAATCTCCCTATTTGTCCTACCCTCCAGTCTTTGGCAATTGCTTTTCTACTCTGAGTTCCATTTTATTTTTTTAACTCCTTATACTTGAGATCCTATGGTATTTGTCTTTCTCTGACTTAGTTCACTTAGCGTAATGCCCTCCAGTTTCATCCATGTTGCCACAAATGGAAGAATTTCTTTCTTTTTCTAATGGCTAAATAATATTTATCTATATATGTCACATCACATTGTTTTAATCCATTCACATGCTGAAAGATTGTTGTTTCTATTACAAGGCTACAGTGAATAATGCTGCAATGAACGTGGGAATAGGGATATCTCTTTGAGACAATGATTTCATTTCCTTTGACTATATATCCAGAAGTGGGATAATGGATCACATAACTGTTCTCTTTTAAATTTCTTGAGGGAACTCCATAGTATGTTTCTGTGGGAGTTGCACCAGGATGCATCCCTACAAACAGTGCATAAGCACTCCTTTTCTCCACATCCTCAATAACATTTGTTATTTCTTACATTTTTGGTATTAGCCTTTCAAACAGGTATGAGGTGATATCTCTTGTGCTTTTGATCTGCATTTTGTTTGATTATTACTGATGCTGAGCATCTTGTCATATACCTTTTGATCGTCTATATGTCTTATTTGTGGGAAAATGTCTAGTCTTTAAAGTTGTAGCATACATTATGTTTACCATATTTCAATATACGAAACTCAGTTGCCTACCTATATATCAACAACGAACAATAGAAAGTGGGATTAAAAAAAAACAACAATCCCATTTACTGTTGCATCAAAAAAGGATAAAGCACTTAGAAATAACCTTAAGCAAGGTGTTGAAAAATTTTATAGAAAACCTTTAAGGCTTTGATAAGAGAAATTTTAAAAGAGTTAAAGATATGTAAATTTAGGTTATCTATTTATGTGTTTTTTGAGATAGGATTTCTATTACTATAAACTTCCCTCTTAGAACTGCTTTTGTTGCATCCTATTGGTTTTAGATCATCATATTTCACTGTTCTTTGTTTCTAGGAATGTTTTGATTTCCCTTATTTCTTCAGTAACCTGTTCATTATTTAGAAATGTGTTGTTCAATCACCATGTGTTTGTGTACTTTAATTTTATTTTTTCCTATTACTGATATCTAGTCTTATAGTATTGGGGTCAGAGAAAGTGCTTCAAATAATTTCAATTTCCTTAAATTTACTGAGGTTTGATTAGTGACCCAAGATGAGGAAAATGTTCCATGTGCACTTGAGAAGAAATTGTATTCTTCTGCATTTGGGTGGAATGTGCTGAGATATCAGTCAGGTCTGTTTGCTCTAACATTTACTTTTAGGCTTATGTTTCCTATTACTTTTCTATTTTGATGACCTGTCCATTGGTATAGGTGCAGTGTTAAAATGCCTACTATTATTGTGTTACTGTCAATTTCTCCTTTTTTGTCAATTAGTGTTTACCTTATGTATTGAGGTGCTCTTATGTAGGGTACATAAATAGTTAAAATTGTTATGTCTTTTTCTTGGACGGATCCCTTGATTATTTGGTAGTGTCCTTCTTTATGTCTTAGAATAGTTTTGATTTTAAGGTCTATTGTTTTTCATATGAGAATTGCCAATCCAGCTTTCTTTTTTTCTCCATTTGCATGGGATATATTTTTCTATCCTCTCACTTTCCATCTATATGTGTCTCTAGGACTGAAGTGGGTCTCTTGTAGACAGCATATATATGGGTTTGTTTTTTTATCCATTCAGCCAGTCTGTGTGTTTTGGTAAGCATGGCAAAAGATAATAGTAAATAAAATGACTGATAAAGGATTTCTTTCCATAATACAAGCAGCTCAAACAACTCAGTCATCAAAAGCAAAGACAAGAACTGCAAAAATAAACCAATGAGACCACATCAAACTCAAAACCTTCTGCATAGTAAAAATAAGCCATCATAAAATGAAATGACAACCTATGGAACGAAAAAAAATATTTGCAAATCACATATTTGGCAAGGGTTTCCTATCCAAGTACATATAAGAGACTCATGAAACTCAGTAGGAAAAGAAATCAAACCACCCAAATTATTAAATGAGCACAGGAAGAGTAAGTGTTTTGAAAATTCTGAAGAGTAGACTGCAGATGACAGACACGGTAAGTTTTTCCTTCCAAAACAAAACCTGTGTCTTCCTGGCATTGCATTCTTTATCTCCAATCACCTGTTTAGTGCCTGCAGTTCTCAGTATACATTCTCCACTCAATAGCAGTCATCCTACACTGGGATATATGTGCTGAGAATACACTACTAATTAAAAAAAACTAATAATTATACTTAATCTTGAAGCATGTAAAGTACAAGGTGATCTTCAGAATTTTTCACTCCATTGTTTTCTACATTCTATTTCAAAATTGAAACACCTAGTAAGGAAAAAATGAGTAGGGGATCTCAACAATACATACATAGAAAGTCAGTTAAAACTGGGAGCATTACTGGATTATGATTTGGGGGAATGTATTATTACTAACACTTGTAATTTTATTCCCTTTAATTCTCTGATATACTAGGTTGATATTTATTTAAAATAGTAATACCAACACAGAGGCACATGGTACTCATGTACAGTAGATTGAGAAAGACAAAGCTTATGAGGCAGGAAGTGAAAACATAGAAAATTAGCAATGGTATCAAAACAAGGGGCAGCACTGCCTAAAAAGAAAGCAGAGTTCTCTAATTTTGGGAGACAGCACGAACAAGCCAGATGGGAGCCAACCAGCTTAAGCTGTATACCAGAAACTGCACCAGAAGGAAAATGAAGTTCATAAAATATGCTGATGCTAAACGCCAAAATCCAGGCAGTAAGAGAATAGGGTAGGGATTATGCAGATGCTGAAAGTACTCAGAGAGGTAGACATGGAAGCAAATGCACGAATGAGCTTTAGAAAGATCAAAGCACGAAAGGGTCTGAAAAATAAATCATAAAGGGACTTGGTAGTCTGATTAAAGGAATAAGAGAATCAAATTAGAAAACCAAAATATAAAGACTTGTGCACATGATTGAACCAGAGAATGCTCAGGAGAGAAAATTTCAGCCTTAGTGATCAGCGAACTGAGCCTCCAGCATCAGGAACAAACACCCTGGGCAGGACTCACGACTGTGTGCCTCTGGGAACAGCCTCAGTTTCAAAGTTTGGGCACTAAACCACCTAAACACAAACGCAGACAAGGATTATAGCTTTGCTGTGGCGCTGAATCAGGACAGTAGTGTTTGCTAGTTTACTTTTTCCATTCAACTATAAAGTTAATGAATCACTGACCAAAGACAATTGACACCATCAGTTTCCAGTCGGATCCTCTTTCGTCATACAGTGGATATCTGAACCTGTTATATGATCCCCAGTAATAGTTTTAATAATTGAATTTATTGATGTTTAATTGAAGGGGAATTGCGTTACAATACTGTACTGCTTTCGGTCAAACATCAACATGAATCAACCATTGGTATACCTATGTCCTCCCGCTCTTGAACCTCCTTCCTGCCATCCTTCCCGTCCCACCCCTCGAAGTTGCTAGAGAAAAATATGGAAGGCTTCACAAATTTCTGTGTCATCCTTGGGCAGGTGCCATGCTAATCTTCTCAGTATTATTTCAATTTTTCAATATATGTGCTACCAAAGCAAACACAAGAATAACATTTTAACAGAAAAAAATATATATAGTTAGTTATCTACCAATAAATGATCAATTACTTTAGGAATTTGGGTATTCTGCTATATTTACCAGCTCTTATAAAGTCGAATTTTATAAGGTTCAAAGTTCCATGAAGGAATATTTTAATGCATAACACATGTATACATGCACAGAAATATGTGCACACAAATACGTCTATGTTATACAAGCTATTATTCTCCTTTCTTGTCACAATAAGGTCTTTAGTTGATGAGAGATATAGTCCCAAATTCCTCCAATTTATATGCCNNNCCAATTTATATGCCTTCCTTTGATAACCACTTCTTTTATTTTCATCACCTAATTTTAACTAACCATTTTGTTCTTAGATACCATGCCCCTTTAAACTAACTAAGAGCAGAGAAAACCTAGTAAATGCTGATATCGTATCCTTAATTAAATTACCACTCTTCTGGTAAATTGGAAAAAGAATCAGATTCAGATCTCATTCAGGAGGGTAAAATCTCTATTTTATCAGTTCTCTTGTTCATACTCAGTTATTGCTCACTTCAGTCTTAAATTCTGCTTGTGTACAAAGGACTCACAGGAGAAGTAATATTAAAATCATGCTTGCAAGAGTCTATGATTTTATGCTTTCCTTGGCCAAAGGTAGGGCCAGGAATAATTTCTGAATTATTATAATTACAACACATCATGGAAACATGAAGTCTAGTTTTATTATCAAAGAGGAGATGCTTGGAGATGGTTCAAAAGCTAAGCCCCATGGGTTGTCAGGATGTACCCCTGAACAGACAAATAAATTTTGTCCCTAAAATGTCAAAGTCAGGAAGGGCAGGCCTTGTTCACAGAGCTGATGACATTGTCTTGGGTGCTGACCAGGTAATATTCTTGTATTACCATTTGGAGATTTATTTGCTATTTTCTCAAAGAAACAAATGTAACGAGAGGATTAAAGATGCATAAAAGTAGAAGAGCTGTCAAGGTGCCTAGAAGAAAGGCTAGCCAGGAGAACCAGGCCCCCACACTGATAATTGTCAAAGACTGTAACAGTGAGTGTTTTATAGACAGAGCAGAACAAGTGGATAAAATCAGTGTTCTAGGGTCACTTTGTTTTGTAGCCAAAGACAAAGTATTTTTCTCTTTAAGCAGAGTCATCACAGCTCCTGATGTGGTCCTGGTTACACACATCAGACCGAGAGTCACAGGCATGTGTGATGTGACATCAGGAAGTGAACAGATGACTGTATTGGTGCCCAGTCACCTGCATCTGCTAATAATGGAACCGGGGGAAAATTACTTGCCCTCTCCAAGTCATCACATCTTCATTAACATAACTTGATGATAATAGTGAAGATTAAGGCTATTTCACAGGGTTCTTGTGAAACACAAATTTTAACATGTTTTAAAGCTTTGGGGAAAGTATCAAAAACATGCATCAGGTTACTAAGGTGAGTGAGCAGATCCAAGGTACAGTATCCTTTTTCTCTTAGTATTCTCTGTACTAAAAGTAGAGATCAGTCAGTCATGTGTTTACTCTTACCCCACTGTGATGGTAAACCACACTGATCAACTGGACTTTTCTTGTCATTTCAGTGTCTAAAATGCAAGCATTAGTCAATGTAGAGTGAAAAACTTAAAAACTCCTAGAGGGCCCTGTTGCCAGAGTCTGCAGAGTCCCAACACTAAACTGTCTTAAAATAATGGTCTAAACACTCTGGCTCAGAATTAAGTTCCAAATGTTTGCAGAGCACAGAAGTACTTCTGGGAGCAATATAAAATTACAGGGAGTAACCTACTTCTCCAACTATCTATCTGTGCAAATATCATCATCCATTTAAATTGACATAGAAAGCACTCCTTCTTCCCCACCCCAGCTACTGTAGCACCAACTCCTGCTCAGAGCAACAGGAAAGAAGTCTACCCTCCACCAGATGGATTTGATAACCTCAGGTGACTAGATCATCTCAGAATGGCTCATGTTTTTAATTAAACAGGGTTCTGCCTGCTCCTGCTGCTGATCATGTCAAATCTGCTCTTGTGCCAAGGCAACTCATGCCGGTCCTGTTGTCCTGACGTGTTTGACATCCCCCTGGAATCCCTTACAGACCTGTTTCTCAATGCCTCCAGGCTGTCCCACAGCATCTTTAAGCATTCCAGAATAATGTTCACTGAGTTTGTAAGTACTGTGGTGGCGGTGGTTAAGTTGCTAAGTCGTGTCTGACTCTTGCGACACCATGGTCTGTAGCCCTCCAGGCTTGAAGATGGAACCCTTGCATAAGTGACTGGGCTATACTGTCCTTTGGCTGCATCAGCCAAACTTCAAATAACACAGTCTCTAGGCCAAAGAAGCCATCAGCTCATAAGATGTGGCAATAGAAAACAGGATTAGTTTTGTGAAATCTCAAAGATTCCTAAGAAGTGCAATAACTCTTTCAATTTCCTTTCATTCATTCTCTTTTGTAAATTTTTAAAATAAATGATTTTGTATTTGTCATCAAGAATGCCATAAAAGGGGGCTTCCCTGGTAGCTCAGTGATAAAGAATCAGCCTGCCAGTGCAGGAGACCCAGGTTTGATCCCTGATCAGGGAAGATCCCACGTACCAAAGAGCAACTAAGCCCAGGCACTACAACTGCTGAGCCTGCACTCTAGAGTTTGGGAGCCACAGTTACTGAAGCCTGCATGCCTTGGAGTCTGTGCTTGGCAATAAGAGAAGGTACTGCATTGAGAAGCCTGTGCACGGCAACCAGAGAGTAGCCCCTGCTCTCCACGACTAGAGAAAAGCAGCAGTGGAGACTCAGCACAGCCAAAAATAAATAAATAAAATATTTTAAAAAAAGAATGCCATAAAAGAATACAATAGACTCAGTGGAATAAACGACAGAAATTTATTTCCTCACAGTTCTGGAGGCTAGAAGTCCCAGATCAGGGTGCCAGCAAGGTGAGGTTCTGGTCAGAACTCTTTCTTCCCAGGCTGGCTTCTCGTGAGTCCTCACACAGGGAGGTGGGTGGGGAAAGAGAGATAGAGGAAAAGACACAGAGACAGAGAGAGAATTCTCTGGTGTTTCTCTTCTTGAAGACACTAAACCTATTGGATGAATGTTCCACCCTAAGAGCTCATTTTACCTTAATGGGCTTCACTGGTGGCTCAGATGGTAAAGAATCTGTCCTCAATGTGAGAGACCTGGGTTCTGTCCCTGGGTCTGGAAGATTCCCTGGAGAAGGATACAGCAAGCCACTCCAGTCTTCTTGCCTGAGAAACCCCATTGACAGAGGAATCTGGTGGGCTACAGTCCATGCGATCCCCAAAAGTCGAAACCCTTTTCAAAACACAATACTTTGGCAGTGAGGGCTCTAACAATGAACTTGAAGAACACACATTCAGTCCACAATGCAACCTGACACAAAGCACTTTTAGGTGGGACTGGAGAAAAGGAAGCATGCTGATTTTCTGGTCCTTCAGTGTCTCTCTGGGCTTTCTTCTCCAGGCTTAAATAGCCAATAAATGAGAACTGCTCTGCAGTGGACTCGGTGAATGGAACATGCTAAACAAAGCTGAATCCTGGTCACAAAATCAAATAATGTTAGTTTCTTTAATGCTACAATTTATTGTTTTAAGATTTGCAGTGAATAGCTTTAGAGCTACAGTAGAACAGGAGTTTTCAATTGGAAACAATTATTATTTTTCTGAGGAAAGTATTTGAAAGTTGTATGTTAATTCTTTTAGGTCAATCAAGGAGCACACAGGAGAGCAGACAGCTAATAAAAGGCAGTGCTAGAGGTTTCTATTAAATTCACATAGTTCTTTTTACTCACTAGTTTTGTTTCATCCTCCATTTTTGACTGTCCATTTTTCTCCAACTCTTCCAAGGATCTCTTGAAATGTGCATAACTTTCACTAAAGATTACTTTTTCTCTATCAACGTGCTAGCTAGATTTTTTCTACTCTTATTATTCTCAGCCCCTTGCTTAGTATTTCCTATAACTTTATGTCATGTTTTTCTGCCATAACACTTTGTCACCATAAACAACATTGCATTCTGCACCTGGGATGAACACTAAGGTTTTTGGTGGGCGGATTCAGTGATAAGTCAGAGTCACAACTGTATAACTCCTTATAAGGGAATATATTGGCTCTAATCCACAGTAAACAAAAGACTAAATGGTTAAATATAGTTGCATGCATGCATTCTAAGTCACGTCAGTTGTGTCCAATTCTTTGCAACTCTACTGACTGTAGCCCAACAGGCTCCTCTGTCCATAGGACTGGCCAGGTAAGATCACTGGAGTAAGCTGCTCTCCTCTCTTGCAAGGGATGCTTCTCACCTAGGGATCAAACCTGAGTCTTCTTATATTTCCTGCATTGGCAGGAATGTTCTTTACCACTACCGTCACCTGGGAAGCACCAAGTATTGGTACAAAAGTACTATATTTGGTTCAAATACTTTTAAAAAATAAATAAATAAAATAAAAGATAATAATAAAATATAGAAGGGAAAGGTTGAACTTAGAAAAGTTAAATGTAAAATCATTTTTATAGAGACAGTGTATATAAAAGTAGGAAAAGAATGACTTTCAAATTTTGTGATGCCCCCTCATTAAAAAAATTACAAGACTGTTAAACATGTTAATATTCTGGTAATGGGTTCATCTACCAAATGCCCAACAACCCTAACTAACTGCCTGGTCACTTTCAGGATGAAAAATATGCCCAGAACCTACCGTACACTACCATTGCCACCAACAGCTGCCACACCAATCCTCTCCAAACTCCCCAAGAAAAAGAAAAAGCCCTAGAGATAAACGTGAGTCTTTCACCTGGGTTTTTCACCAAGTCAAATGAGATAGTATATAGCTTACCAGGCTTCATAATATTAGATATAATGGTAACTGTACATGCAGAAAAGGGTGGAGGAACCGTAAACAACTGAAGAGAAATTACAGTATGCCCTTGATGAAGCATGAGCGAAATCAAGGGGTGACTAAAGATCTGTAGTAGCAAGACAAATAACAGATCAATAAATTGTCCATGCAGACAACTTTAGTTCAACCGATGGATTAGACACAGCATTGCAGCTATTATACTGTACAAAAATAGGAAATGAATGGAAACTTCCATTTCTAAAATATAAGACTGCAAAATTCATGAATATGTAAGAAACACACCCCAGTTTTGAGTACTCCCTGTTACTAGTGACTCCTACGTGGGAGTCCTACACTGCACCACCCAAGCCATTGCATCTGCCTTTCAAGACTCTCCTGATTCTGCTTCTACTTCTCTGACACCTCCTTCATTCGTCATTCTCAATGAGTCTTCTGTCACTTTTTATTTTTAATTTGTAAGTCTCCCCCACAATGGCCTGTAAAACATTGCTTTGCTTCTCATGGCCACAAAAATTGCCTCTGTTCTGAGGACAACACAGTTTACATGGCAAGCCTCAATCATTTATGGCAGCTCCAAATTTTCACCATTATAATCTCTCCTTTCTGATTTCCTGTATTATCCTTCATCCTAACATTATTTAAAATATTTTCACATTCATCCCCCCCTAAAATACTATTTTCTGTCTTTACATCTTTCTTAATGATACCAGCACTCTTTTCCTCTGTTAAACTCATTAATAGTGAGGATGATCAAGTAAAGGAAAAAGGTCAAAGAGGAAGAAGAGGAGGGATTGTTCAATAAACTTAAAGTTTATTGAGAGTTACTACATGGCCATACATTTTGCTAACCACTTTATGTGCATTACTATATTTAATCCTACTCAGTTCTTTGTTCTCTACCAGTAAAACAGTTCGTGGCTGTAAAGAAGTCAAGCATATTAACTAGAGATCTTCAGCCCCTGGGATTTTCAGGCTCAATTCTGCTAGTAGTAGTGAACTAGGGGGGGAACCCTCCATTGTGAACCCCACTGATGCTGTTACTAAAGACAACGCTGTGCCATTTTCTGCCCAGACACATGTCAACAACACAGACTGTTCTGATATCAGCAGGGGGCTGGTGTGGGATCAGCTGAGGAGAGAAGCCTGTTTAGGAATGCCATGTCTTCTTCCTTGTCTCCTTGTTGTAATATCATAAAACAATGACTGATCAAAAATCAATACAAAGGACTCATCTGATTCATTAATACGAATGAATCACTGGGTGTCAATGATGTGGGCACAGGTGGAATCCCTCTTTCCTGGGTCAGGCACTGCAGGCACATACTGACTTGCTATAAATACTTAGATTCTCTCACGCAAATATATAAACATAAAAGAACTCACTGAGTGGTGGTAGAATTTAGAGGAAAAAAGAAAATTCTTCATGTTGTATATTAGAACACATCGGAAGAATCAGTTCCTAAAATAACCTAAATTTTTATATTTCAGCGAAGTGTGAACTAACAGCTTACCTTTTATACTTTTGCAACTTTTACTACCTTCAAAAATCTCTGCATACGCATAGGAATAATCAAGAGTTTTTTAGGTCATCTATTCTGAGCAAAGATCACATGTTACCAAAACCACTGAATTATGATTATTTTAATGAGACTGTTTCTTCTGGTTGCTTAGAATGAAGACCTTAGTAAGTGGATACTCATGTTACTGTACTCCTGGCATAGACCTCTGTATCAGCTAGTCACGGACCTGCGGAGTATGAAAGAAGTCTCAGATACTGTCCTATCAAATGCCAGAGAGACTGTGAAAAATCTAATAGAACTTCAAGCATTTATAGAGAGGCAATTCAGCCAGGTGAGCATCCTGAAGAAGGCTTTCTTGCTTTGTTCATGAATGAAAGAGGTGACCTCTGTAATGTGTATGGTGTTTTGAAATATTTCTCATTTTGTAAGAAAAAGATTCGTGACTTCTATATTCTAGACTACAACTACATAAAGCAGGAGCCTAGGCATTCATAGTCATAGATTCTACTGTAAAGGAATCAGAATTTCACTGCAATTTTTGACATGGGCAGCCTTCCCTGCATTGCACACAATTCTACCAAAAGCTTGCCTCTTCCTGGGCACAGGTGGTTGAAACATTTTCAAGAGTAAGAGAACTAGAGAACAGAATTTCCAAGATCAGCATTTTCTTCAAAGTAACCCAGGACATATACTATTGAAGTTCCACTTGTCTTCTTCCTCTCTTCTCCTCAAATCAAAGGATGAGAGTGGGAAGGAAGAAAAGAGAAAGTTAAAACTAATCTTGAGTATGTTTCTACATTTTAGATTTCTAACAGTTTTCTCATAGGCTGGCTCCAAATCCCTGTCTAGAGAGTTTTATATTAGTATGTCTTCTCCAAATCTTACTTTGATAATTAGAAGCAAAAAAGATTAGCAAATACTAATAAAACACATAACAAGTCATTATCATTCGGGTATTTAGGTTATTTATCCAGTAAGGCGGACGATGAGAGAGGCTGGCATTTTCTGGTCAATCGAGTCCTGGGCATCCGGAGATGAATATGTGCGACATTCTGCATTTTATAAGCTGTACAAGTGCCTGTATAGGGATTCACGTAAAGTTGACATGTACACCAAGGTCCTGGCGTGCCGAATCACCAACACGTGCTAAATCTACAGCCATCCCATCCAGCCCTGAGGTGGTCATGATGATGTATTCCATAGCAAGATTCTTCAAAATTTATAGCTTTTTAATGCATGCTCTGTGAAATGGGTCTCCTCTTAAAAAAATAAACACACACTCTGTAGAGATGTCAAAACATAAGAGGGTAATTTCTTAACATTTCTTATCTTCATTTAATAGAAAATCAAAAGAAAATCCACCCCTACAATTGAGAAAATGAAGCTCCTATTAAAATTAGTCACAAATAGCAGAACCTGGCATTACAAAGAAGACCATTAAGAGATTACTTAAGAATTACAGCCAATTATTCTGGTCAAGTTATTAGAATCAAAGATTTAGACATTGTTCATGGTTCTGGTCATGCCACCAAGAAGACTGAATTCTCAGGATTCTTTATGAAACCCAGCCACGAACTGTCAGCCAGCTATCACAGTGTTACACCAGACAAGATAAGTGCTTTGCAGCTTTGTATAAGTAGCATGAGGTTTACTGAACTGTCTAAAGATTGTTAGGATGCTGTCTTAGTCCTTCTGGGTTGCTATAACAAAACATCACAGGCTTAAAAACAACGGAAATGGATTTCCACAGCGTGGCCATGCAGGGCCCTTTCTGGTCACACACTTCTTACTGTATCATCACACAAGGGAGGGCTCAGGAGCTCTGTGTGTCTCTTATATATAAAAGCACTCAACTCATTGAAGAGGCTCCATTCTTATAACTCCATCACCTCATAAAAGCACCACCTAGGGTTACCATAACCATGGGAATCAAGATTTCATCATATGAAATTTCTGGGGGACACAAAGGCTGAGACCATAGCAGATACAAAGGTGAACTGGCTCATCCTCCTCCAGGGCTGCCGTCACCCACACTCCACTGCATCCTCGTCTCCTGCATCACCTTGCAGCCATTCCACACATTCCATCACTCTGGGTTTCCCAAGTCCAGGTCAGTCAAGTGTCAGCTCCATCTCATATTCAGCCTATTCAATGTCTCCCTCTCCCCTGCTGAGGCCCAGGGCACCGACCAGGGAGTGCAGATGTGTCCATTTCTGCAAGGCTCCTTCTCTTTCCCTCTCCAGATCTTCATTCCTTGGGACACGTTGGAACAGGGTAGATGGTAACAAGATGGGAAAATTCTGACTTCACTGACTTACATGGTGCTGTTGTAGCCTTCGCTTGGTCCAGATGGACTGATCTGAAATTCCCCCTGATTGACATTTGTTTCTCTTGAGGGGTATCCTTGTGATTTTCCAGGACTTTCACAAGTTGCGGATCCCCAATGTCAGAGTTTCCTTTTTAATCAGGGGAAATGTTCTGGAACCCACAGCTCCCCACCTGCAGTAGTCACCAGAGCCTCTCTGTTTCCCTCACTCTGCAAGCACCATCTGGAAAAAATTAAGGAGCCCAGAGTCAGCTGCCTACTAGCTGACCCACAGGATATTCATGTATGATAAACAATCTAAATAACTGAATGGCAGAAATACTGGTGTGCATCTGTCCACTGCTGTGGATTCAGGACAATTGTCCAACTGGTCACATAGACACTGAGTAGATCAGAAAGCTGGTTCAAAAACACATTTATCTGAGAAGAGAGATACCATTCTCTCTTCCTTTTAGAGTACCTATCCTTGTCAGTATTTATTTGGTTTACAAATATGCCCTAGTATGTCCCTGAATAATAAAATTCTCCAAATAGACTGAGTCTCTACTGAGACTGGAGCAATGTGATTGGATTAGGGTTGCTCAGCTTGTTCAACAGCCTCCAAACAACCTGGGATGAGGGCCAACTTCTTGACTGGCTCTCCTAAGAAATCAGTGATGTTGCTGGGCTGGTTTTGCAGCATCTTTAGGGCTTTAGCAGTAATTCCTGGTAAACAGAAAATGGGAAATCAGAAGGTAGAAGGGAAAGGGGGATGAATAAGAGAGAAGGAAGCAAAAGACAGAAGGAAGGAAAAGCAACAAAGGGAAAGTGAGTCTAGGACATGGGTAGTGAAGGATGAAAAGGTGTTAGAACACTTTATTTTCAGGCACCCAAATATATATGCTTTTTAAAATATCATAAGAGCAGATATTTCATATTCCCTTTTATTTCCATTTTCTCTTTTCTTCATAATTGTCATTTATATTAGGAGTATTCTTTTGTTGTTACTAAAGACCATAGTTCTAGAGATGAACAAAGACTGGCAACTCTTCAGGGAAGAATCCAGACAAATTATCTTCTTTTAGGCAAAGTCACCTTTCACCCACATACAGGAACACTGTCCAGCAAAACCAACCTCTTCCCTCGTAGGTAGGGTTATTCTTGCCTGAGTCCTGCCCCTGCCTCTACCTGGGATGACCCATACCTTTCAGAACATGACAGAATCCTCTGCCCTGAAGCAGTCTATCAAACTCTCCTTTGGCTCCTTCATGCATGTAAAGTGTCAACTTTCTTGTATTTTCACTTTCTTCAAAAAGATAAAATAAAAAACTCTGTAAGCACTTTCTAAGTCATTTACTGCCCCAAACATCTAATTCTATTGTATCACTTGCTTAACTTTATTTCCTTCAGTGTCTAGATATTTCCAGCAGAGAGGATTGTGTTTATTAGAGTGAAAATTTGGCAATAAGGGGGACAATGCAATTGGAGGAAACATGTACTCTCCAATAGAACACACACGTCTTCAGATATTTGTCTCTTATAAAATTTATTTCGAGCATGAATTTAGGACTTTACATCAAGCACAGAGGTGGTGACATTGAGAGTGCTCTCCTTGCTTGGCTGTGACATATAAAGTGAATACTGTAGATTTCAGACAATATTGAACAGAGCCATAGATATTCTATAGAGTCAGTCAGGAATAGTCAAAGAGGGGATATTTGGACAGGATTTAACAATCACTCCCTTACCATCCAGAAAGCATTGATTTCCCCCTCCTTTACAGATTTCCATGTAAGATTACATTTGAAGAAATGGCCCTACTATATCAAGAATAGTAGCAGTGGTTACCCAATGGAAACAAACAAATGAAGAACCTTTGAAGTTCACTGACCTTATAGATTAGTAAATCACATGTCATGGATACAATGAAGACTTAAACTGAGGTTTTAAAAGTCTCTATTTTCCAGAAGCAGGGCTGCAATTTGTGGAGAAGGAGAGGGTGATGTAAACACAAACTGATATATTACATGGTAGAGTGAAGAAGAATAAGATGTGATGCCACCATGGGGCTACAGTGGATTGAAGTATAGCTAGGAGCCATCTGTGTCATAGGAGTGACACTGATGGGATGGCTTAACGATGGAGTTTTGAATGGTTGATGGGATATTGATGTGGAAAACCAGGAAAACAGTATATCTGTCAATTCATTTAGGATCATCTTATGAAGTAAGGATCTGCAACACCCTAGATCAAGGCAACTGAGATATTAATACATATAAAACATTATAAGGTATCAGTGAATAATCAAGTCTGACAAAAAAGAAATTTTCATTTTTTACCATTCATGTTGTATCTCTCATGATTATGCTTCCATGATATACTGTATATATTACTGTAGGGTTAGAATGGAGAAATACTTGTATGGATTTTTATGCATTATGGAGAATCATATATTCCAATTTGGAGAGTTTGTCTTTATTCTACAAAGGAACAGGAAACCAAGAACATTTAGTCCAAGAGAGCAGAATGTCCAGAATTAGAAAAGAGAAACTTGAATGTGGATTTAAGAGTTGTGGCTGTTGGGGCTGGTAGAGAAAGAGAAAGAGACCAGAGAGAGCTGGGAATATTATGACACTAAAAATCAAAGATTACTCTGCCAAGTGAAAAGATGCAAAGGATGTGAGAGATACAGGAAATGAAATAGACCTTGACCACATGCAAGGAATGAGGCAGCCATAAGAGTCAAAAATGGCATCCAACAATATGGGAATAGCTGAGTCAATAAATGGCTGAAAAGTCAGATTGAATGGAGGAAATGAATTAAGATTTTTATCCAAAAGCACCTGAGCTCTATTTTCCTGTATTTCATCAACTTAGTACCAGAAATCACCAAAAAATGTTAAGGTTCTGCAGCAAATGATAGAAATAAATATTCTATGGAGCCTCCGCTAGACTCTATGGAATACCAGATCCAAAGCATGACTACCAGTGATAACAAGCAGTAAGTCTCTAGTCACTTTCAACACTTAAATAAGACATACATTGTAAACATAGAGGATGAATGGAAATCAAATGGAAACAACCCATACCTTTACAGAGCCAGTCTAAACAAAACTTAAAACCCAAACAAACTAGAGGTAATGGTCTCCATAATCATATGTCCACTTTCTTCAAGAGTGTCTCATTCCTTTTGCCTGAATCCTCCCTTGTTTACTAACTCTTCGTTGCCTTACTCTCAGCAGATGGTCAGCTAATCACTAATCAAATAAATAATTAAACAGTGTTCACACCTGAGATATATTTGTATTGATGGACTCTTCAAACTGAAAAGCTTTCTAATCGCCTGAACATAAAATTCTAAAACTGGAAGGACTCCTTCCCAGCCTCTTTTCAAAATGCCCAGTGGGCAGCAATTGTGAGTCTAGCTACTTAGACATCTTCTGCTATAATTATAACCTCTTTGGATAGTGAAGACAGGAGACAGATGAAGCACTGAAAGATGTCGAGAAAGAAATGCATGGACACGTGGAAAAGATACCATAAGCCTTAAACACCGATCTATGCATGCACACCATACCATGTGTGATGGAGCCAGGTGGGCCTAAAGGGGGATGGATTTTTCAAGAAAGTTCTATATGAGTTGGCACTGAGTAGTGTGATTCAGCTTAACTGTTTCAAGGTGATTCTTTGATTTTAAGACTCAAAGCCACTTGTCTCATTTAACTGCACTAAGTCAAAAAGGGAATACACTTATTGCCCATTTGAACACTGCTAAGAGTCACCCTACTTATTTAACTTCTATGCAGAGTACATCATGAGAAACGGTGGACTGGAAGAAACACAAGCTGGAATCAAGATTGCTGGGAGAAATATCAATAACCTTAGATATGAAGATGACACCACCTTATGATAGAAAATGAAGAGGAACTAAAAGCCTCTTGATGAAAGTAAAAGAGGAGAGTGAAAAAGTTGGTTTAAAGCTCAACATTCAGAAAACGAAGATCATGGCATCCGGTCCCATTACTTCATGGGAAATAGATGGGGAAACAGTGGAAACTGTCAGACTTTATTGTTTTGGCTCCATAATCACTGCAGATGGTGCTTGTAGCCATGAAATTAGAAGACGCTTACTCCTTTGAAGAAAAGTTATGACCAACCTAGATAGCATATTCAAAACAGAGACATTACTTTGCCGACTAAGGTCTGTCTAGTCAAGGCTATGGTTTTTCCAGTGGTCATGTATGGATGTGAGAATTGGACTGTGAAGAAGGCTGAGCACCGAAGAATTGATGCTTTTGAACTGT
>SJYF01000444.1:684462-701642 GCA_006410515.1 Procapra przewalskii
AATTCTATCTTGGATGAAGAAAACAAATCAATTAGTATATATATTTTTCAAATGTGCATTTTAGCTGTCATATTGGGTCTAGAACTTTAACGTCAAATGTAGGTTATGTTTATGCTGATGAAACAGAAACGTGTCTTAACCTTGTAACATTAACTGCAGAACAGCTTATTTACAACAGCTAGTCGAAACTACAAAATTCTGAAACCTGTAGGCCTGCCCAGTACTCTGCTATTTGTCATTTAACCAATTGATCATTGATTTAATTCCTCCTTGACTCAGATACTCTTATAGGTGCTTAGTTTACATCAACAAACAAAGCAGGCAGACACTTATCCTCATGGAACTGATATTCTAGCTGGGGGAAGACAGATAATCTGCAATAAACATGAATCCAAGTACATTATATGGTATGTTAACAGGTGATCTATACTAAGGGAAAAGAAATAGTAAAGCAGAGGATGGGATTTTCTGAATGAATGTGAAGAAAAGGACGTGATTTAAAGAAAAACAATTTAGACCACACTGAGGGGGATCAAACATGATTTTTTGCATTCAAGATTCAAGTTTTCCCCTGTCCAATCAGGTCTCTTGGTCTTCTACCCAACTTCCAAAATGTTTCCATCTCTGAGGCTGTATGCAAACTCATGCAAACATGGATGTTCTGAACATTCTGCCTCTCTTCAGTTGAACTGGTTTCATAAAAAAAATTTTGGCAAACTCCCCCAAATTAAGTAACATTTTATGCAGCAAATTTTGATAATTTTCTGTTTCCTGAAGAACTAATCTCCAAGTTATTTTCCATTTATCAACATACTGTCAATGACCTAATTATACTATGTAAAAATATTATATATGCATTGCTATTCTAATATATTATGACACTTAAAAAATCTACACAAAACATAAACTAAATTAGAGTGAGATAAAAATAAATAGAAATAGAAATGGTAACATTTTCTTCCCCAGGGGATGAAGATACTCATTTTTATGGCCACTGGACTAATGGATTCTGAATGTACACACATAATTATACCCGTTGTTTACTATAATAGTAAGGTAATTTCTTTTGTATACAGCTTCAATCAACATTCTCAGAATACCACAAGGGGCCAAGAATAAAATTATATATGAATAACTCTCTTCATATGCATATATAAAATTTTGAGCTCAATTAAGGAATCATCTTAAGCTCTTTTGTTATTCTGTCAATTCATATGCTGGTAAATAATCTAAACTCTACAATAGATTTCTTTTTTTCAGGATTTAAATCTCAAATTATAATAAAAGCAGAGTAATGACCTTAAAAAAAATGGCCTAGTGAAAAAGTTGGCTTAAAGCTCAACATTTAGAAAGCTAAAATCACAGCATCCGGTCCCATTACTTCATGGCAAATAGATGGGGAAACAGTGGAAACAGTGGCTGACTTAATTTTTCTGAGCTCCAAAATCACTGCAGATGTTGATTGAGCCAAAAATTAAAAGACACTTACTGCTTGGAAGGAAAGTTATGACCAACCTAGACAGCATATTAAAAAGCAAAAACATTACATTGTCTAGAAGTTCCATCTAGTCAAGGCTACGGTTTGTCCAGTGGTCATGTATGGATGTGAGAGTTGGACTATAAAGAAAGCTGAGCACCGAAGAATTGATGCTTTTGAACTCTGCTGTTGGAGCAGACTCTTGAGAGTCCCTTGAACTTCAAGGAGATCCAACCAGTCCGTGCTAAAGGAGATCACTCCTGGGTGTTCATTGGAAGGACTGATGTTGAAGCTGAAACTTCAGTACTTTGGCCACCTGATGCGAAGAGCTGACTCATTTATAAAGATCCTGATGCTGGAAAAAATGGAGGGCAGGAGGAGAAAGGGACAACAGAGGATGAGATGGTTGGATAGCAACACCAATGCAATGGACACGGGGTTTGGTGGACTCCGAGATTTGGTGATCTAGGGAGGCCTAATGTGCTGCAGTTCATGGGTCGCAAAGACTCGAACACGACTGAGCAACTGAACTGAATGGAACTGAAATGGCCTAGAGGAATAAACGAAATGTCTTATGGATATCATTATATATATGAATGCATTTGTAAAGAAAATTAATGAAAAAATACAGAAGACTTACCATTTGCTGAACCAGAAGGTGTACTCACTCAGAGCTGAATATACATATAATCTAAAAACAAAAAATACCTTTGCTGCTTCTGATGCCTTCCAAAGAAAGGGGCTCCTTGACTTTCATCTCCAGCCTACTGTGGACTTCTTTCCAATTTTCTGCTCAACTTCCCTTTATGCAATCTCTTCCTTAGGTTATAAAACACACTTTGGGCTTCTGATTCAGACAAGATGGCCTTGATTTCTTTGTGACCACTCCTCTGTTTGTTCTGGAAAGAAGAGACCACTAAAGGGATCTTGTATATTTGGCAAGAAGAAGGTGAACTAGAGTAGGGCCTGAAGGATGAAAGATAAACACATCCTTGTGAAGACAAGCACCTGACAGAAGACAAGCCAGGCCCAGCCTTCCTGACCTCCAACCTAGATCAGAAGGCAGCCTGAGCAGGGCTGTTCCTCCCAAGGAACAAATGTGAAGAACATCAGGGGGTGGTTTAGTTGCCAGGCTATGCCTGACTCTTTAGGACCCTATGGAATGTAGCCCACCAGGTTCCTCTGTATATAGAATTCTCCAGGCAAGAATATAGACTTCATATCCTACTCCAAGGGATCTTCCCAACTCAGGGATTGAATCCAGGTCTTCACAAGACAAGTGGATTCCTTACTGTCTGAGCCACCAGGAAAGCCCAAGAAATTTAGTAATGGCATGGATATTTCGAAATAAAAAGGATAAAAACATTTGTTAATATCAGATAAAGTAGTCTTTAGAAAAAAGAAAATATCTAAGGACAAAGGAATACAAGGACATTACATAAGGAAAAAAGAGTCAATCCAGCAGGAATACATAATATTCCTAAATATGTATACATCAAACAACATAATCTCAAAATCCTTGAAGCAAAAATAGATACATCATATGAATACTCCTATAAACTTTAATGAGATTGAAACTGTGATATAAAATTTTTGAAAAGGAAATCATCAATCCAAGATAGGTTGACCAGAGAATTCTAACAAATATTTTAAAAATTAAGATCAATTTGACATAATCTCTTCAAGAAAATGAAAGAGTAGGAAATGATTCCCAACTAATGAGATGGGGCCAGTATTGCTCTGTATCAAAATCAGATAAAGGCAGTTCAAAAGGAAATTTCAGACTAACGTTTCTCACAAATTTGGAATTAAAAGTTTTCACTCTCACACATACAAATCAACCAATGAATTCAACAATGTATAAAAATATCTCTTGATAGTTTCTGGTCTTTTCCTAAGTCTGGTCCCATTACCTATCTCTCTAAAGGGTTTAAGTGAATCAAGGATACAGTCAGTTACAGTCCCAGTAATAATATTTTGATACCAGAAATACATTGACAAATACTCAAGTCTAGGTTAAATCAGAAACTGACTTCTCCCATTAAGTTAATCCTACCCAGTCACCCTAAATACCTAGCAAAAATAACTGCAACTAGATATATAAGATAAAGAAAACATGTCTACCACATAGAAACGGTGGGTGTGTTTGATATTCTTTATATGCCCCTCAGGAACCCTGTTGATCACTTTCTATTATGTTATGAAACTTTGGAGGCTGAGAAGACCAGACTTTATCCCTCTAGCTCTCCTGGCCTCTGATTTCTACTTGAGTTTGGCCAGTGGTGGACAAAAGAGATTGGTGAGTCAGTGGAGAAAGAAATTAGTGGATTGATTTTTTTCCTCTGGCTCCTTTCTTGCTGGGAAGTGGCCAAGTTTCTCCACTGAAGCCAGGAGCTCTGGTGAGAGGCCCTCGCTTTTAGCTGCAGCTATGTACAAGACTCTTTAGAGATTGCAATATCTATTCTCTGCCTTTGCCCTGTTGGCCTATAAGTATTCATGCATCCATGTTCTTGCCTGTCTCAAACAGCTTTCCTTTTCCTTTTAAGCTATCCTTAGCTCTGATACAGGTTCCAAATCCTTAAGTTCATAACGTCGCTCAAGCATGTCTGACTTTTTGTCTTGGACTTTAGCCTATGAGGATTTCTGTCCAAAGGACTCTTCAGATAAGAATACTGGAGTGGGTAACTATTGCCTTCTGCATGGATCTTCCCTGCCTCAGGGGTGCAACCCAAGTCTCCTACATTGTAGGCAGATTCTCTACCATCTGAGCCACCAGGGAAGCCACTTTTCTTTATTTTCCTTATCTGTGTAAATAATCTTAATTTCTGACAATGATAGGGGTGGCTATGGAGCTGTTAGATAAAGATGGTCCCGCAAAAATCTAATGCTAAACCGCTTACAACAGGAGGGGGATATCTTTACTCCCAACTCCAAAATCATATAACAACATGTCACAGGTCACGTAAAAATAAGTGCTGAGAAATCAATGATTTAGAAAGAATTTGGTAAAAGTGCACAAATTTTAAGCTGTAAGATGATGCATAAGGTCTGAGTATCTAATGTGCATCATGGTGACTATGGTTTGTAATGTGTTATTGACATTTGTTGGGCTTCCCAGGTGATGTTAGTGGTAAAGACCCCTCCTGCCAGTGTAGGAAGCATAAGAGACATGGGTTGAATCCCTGGGTCAGGAAGATCCCCTGCAGGAAGGCATGGCAACCCACTCTAGTATTCTTTCCTGGAGAATCCCCATGGACAGAGGAGCCTGGCAGGCTATATAGTCCATGGGGTCACAAAGAGTTGGACATGACTGAAGTCAGTTAGCACACATGTAAGAGAGTTAAACTTAAAAGTTCTCACCAAAAAGATCTTGAAAGGTAAATTTGTGAGGGGATATTAATAGATGTGTTAATTAAATCAATGAGGGAATCCATTAATCATGTATACCTATTTAAATTGTCACGTATACTTTAAATATCTTGCCATTTAATCTGGAAATTATATTTTAAAAAACTGAAAAAAGAAAAAAAGCAAGAATTTCAATGCTTTTTATATAATAGTGTAGATTAATCAGCCATTACTCTGGTATAAAAAAAAAATTTTTAACTCCAGATAATCACCAGTGGGATTCACTGGATATTCAGAAAAGGAAGAAAACTTAGAAATTTTCTAGATAATCCTCCCATATTAAGGATATATAGGTAAATCCAAGAATGATTGTCACTTATCTAAACTTATAAAACTCAGTGAAAAAGCAGCAATAGAAACCAGGTTTCCTAGGTTTAGGTGAATCTTTACCGAATTACCCGGCAAATGGAAATATCTCCTGTACTCTGCAAAACTTCTTATCTCTTTCACAGAACTGATCATATTCCACCTGTATTCACTGTCCAGTTAGCATAAGTTTTACCAAGTAAATTAAATTCCTTGAACGTTCAATCCTGGCATGTCTATTCTTCTCACTCTATATTTTCACATATGCCTAAGCTCTTTATCAATGCCATTTCTTCTCCCTGGAACACCCTCTCTCTTTTACCTCGTGACTTCCCTGACATTTTTCAGATCTCAGTAAAAACCACTTCCACAAAGCAGCTATTCCTGATTCTGACACAGCTCAGGTCTCCTTGTTATGTGGACATATGGTATTCTGTGCTTTTCCCTTTTGACATGTGTCCCAATTGTGATGCAACATTTAACTTTGAAATTTACCACATTTCTGTTTTTCTATTAAAATTTAAGGCTTAATTCACAAAGTCCACATGTGTGCTCTTCCCTGCTGTACATTCTTTGCATCTAACAGGCCTTCCTAGGTGTTCGTTCAATGAAACACTTTTATTCGTGCAGAGTAAAATTCCAGTGAATTATTGATGCTGCTCTCATAGCATACAGTGAACTAAAACCATTGAGATCTTTTCTTCCCACCCAAACCCTCAAACCCTGATTATTTGGACATAATCAGAAAACTAGAACTGTGGGGTCTTCCCTTGTGGCTCAGCTGGTAAAATATTTGCCTGCAGTGTGGGAGGTCTGGGTTTGATCCCTGGGTTGGGAAGAGTCCCTGGAGAAGGAAAAGGCTACCCACTCCAGTAATCTGCCCTGGAGAATTCCATGGACTGTATAGTCCATGCAGTCACAAGTTGGACACGACTGAGAGGCTTTCTTAACAGAAATGTGGGTGTATTTACTTTTAATTGTTACCCTATTAGATGGAAAGCACTGGATGTTTGGTCTTTTATTCCACATACACTAGCCCTCATATTTTCCTGTCCTAAGATAATGTGATAATCGAGTCACTGACCAAAAGGCTGAATAGGACAGAACTAGAAAGAGTGCTCTGAACCTGCCACTAGAGTCTACATTTTACCACAGGATTCTCAACTTCACTGGAGGAGTTCAGTTTCTTAGCTGTGCTCTCTGATCATGACAGATAAAAATACTTTAAGGTGAGCTTACAAATCAAATATATTTACACTGTACACAAACACCTAATCTCTCTTAGAAGGTATTAAAAAAATTCACTTCCTTGATGAATTGTTATCTACTTTTCCTAGATGAAAGTACCATCTTCCTCCTCCAATTCAGTTCAGTTCACTTTAGTCACTCAGTTGTGTCCGACTCTTTGCGACCCCATGAATTACAGCATGCCAGGCCTCCCTGTCCATCACCAACTCATGGAGTTCACTCAAACTCACGTCCATCGCCATCCATCTCATCCTCTGTCATCCCATTTTCCCCTGCCCCCAATCCCTCCCAGCATCAGAGTCTTTTCCAATGAGTCAACTGTTCGCATGAAGTGGCCAAAGTACTGGAGTTTCAGCTTTAGCATCATTCCTTCTAAAGAACACCCAGGACTGATCTCCTTCAGATGGACTGGTTGGATATCCTTGCAGTCCAAGGGACTCTCAAGAGTCTTCTCCAACACTGCATTTCAAAAGCATCAATTCTTTGGCACTCAGCCTTCTTCACAGTCCAACTCTCACATCCATACATGACCACAGGAAAAACCATACACTTGACTAGGTGGACCTTTGTTGTCTCTGCTTTTGAATATACTGTCTAGGTGGGTCATAGCTTTCCTTCCAAGGAGTAAGCGTCTTTTAATTTCATGGCTGCAGTCACCATCTGCAGTGATTTTGGAGCCCCCCAAAATAAAGTCTGACACTGTTTTCACTGTTTCCCTATCTATTTCCCATGAAGTGATGGGACCAGAAGCCATGATCTTCATTTTCTGAATGTTGAGCTTTAAGCCAACTTTTTCGCTCTCCTCTTTCACTTTCCTCAAGAGATTTTTAGTTCCTCTTCACTTTCTTCCGTAGGGGTGGTGTCATCTACATATCTGAGGTTATTGATATTTCTCCTGGCAATCTTGATTCCCGCTTTGCTTCTTCCAGTCCAGCGTTTCACATGATGTACTCTGCATATAAGTTAAATAAGCAGAGTGACAGTATACAGCTCTGACATATTCCTTTTCCTATTTGGAACCAGTTTATTGTTCCATGTCCACTTCTAACTGTTGCTTCTTGACCTGCATATTGGTTTCTCAAGAGGCAGGTCAGGTGGTCTGGTATTCCCATCTCTTGAAGAATTTTCTGCAGTTTACTGTGATCCACATAGTCAAAAGCTTTGGCATAGTCAATAAAGCAGAAATAGATGTTTTTCTGGAACTCTCTTGCTTTTTTGGTGATTCAGCGGATGTTGGAAATTTATCTCTGGTTCCTCTGTCTTTTCTAAACCAACTTGAACATCTGGAAGTTCACAGTTCATGTATTGCTGAAGCCTGGTTTGGAGAATTTTGAGCATTACTTTACTAGCGTGTGAGATGAGTGCAATTGTGCGGCAGTTGGAGCATTTTTGGCATTGCCTTTCTTTGGAATGAAGACTGACCTTTTCCAATCTGTGGCCACTGCTGAGTTTTCCAAATTTGCTGCCATTTTGAGTCTCTCCACATTCTGACTTATACTATAGTTAGTTATCCGAACACCACCACACCCCACTCCTTTAATTCAGTTCCCTTGGGGCTATAAGAGTATGCCAACTGCCCTGAAGTTACTATTTATTGATTATCAACCATGGCAGAAACCGGCCAGCCATTTGTTCTTTCTGAGGTAAATATTATAATTAAATGCAAATACCCAGCCTCTGGTATTTTGGATAAACTGACAACTGGACAAAATCTTAACTGCTATTCCAGATAAAATTTCCTTTTGTGTTAATGTCTTTCTTTTAGAGAACTTGCATTCTAGATAATGTTCAGGTGACTAGAAACGGGACTGACATGTTAGTTGGAAAAAACCCACTGTCACAGGAGACAAAAGTAGACAAATCAGGCATCTTCTGCATAGTCAAGACCCATTTATTAGGAGCTAGGTGCTCAGACTGTAAAGAGTCCCCCTGCATACAGCAGACCTGGGTTCCGTCCCTGGTCAGGAAGATCCTGGAAGAGGGCATGTCAAACCACTCCAGTATTCTTGCTTAGAGAAACCCCATGGACAGAGGAGCCTGTCAGGCTGTAGTCCAAGGGGTTGTCAGTCCATGCGGTTGTAAAGTGTTGGACACGACTGAGCAACTACACACAGCAAACTTCTCATGTTGATATCGTGACATTTAGAAACAGCTTCTCTCACTAGTGTGCTTAACTACAACTCCTGCTTTTCAGTGGAAGATCAAAGATAAAAGTAATATTCCATAACAGTCAAGTAATTATTTCTATCAAGGTATTTTCTGAAAGCTAAGCTAGAGAAATGCACTATGGGATAGAGAAGATAATGAGAAGCATAAGAGATCCAAACAGGGAAGCTGCTCAACCAATCGATAATATTGTTTTGGGGAAGAAGAACAAACATCAGTTTGGAATCATGTTTTATACAGCGATTTGCATAATCTTTGGAACGGTAAAGGATTTTCTACTCTAATTTTCCTTTTCCAGTTGAGAAAACCAAGCACTAAATGAGTGAAGATAGGTTTTCCAAGTCAAAGAGTAGTTATGTTAGGATTCTGATGAGAGCCCAGTGACTGGACTTAGGGTCCATTTTCTTCATCTTTATGCTGACAAGCTGGAGATTGGGGTCCGAGTAATGGTGCCGTCTTCAGGCTGAATTGTTTTTATTTTGAGAAACTTCTATCTTTGCTCTTAAGGTCCTCAACTGATCACATAAAATGCACAATCTCTAGGTTTAAATGTTAATTACCTCTCAGAAAATATGTTCCCACATGAACATGTCAAATAACTACAATTGGAAAGAAATGTACAATTCTATGGACTATGTTACCATGTGCCACAGGGATTGAATATCTATGCTACCTC
The DNA here is from genome assembly GCA_006410515.1 of Procapra przewalskii. Taxonomy (NCBI): domain Eukaryota; kingdom Metazoa; phylum Chordata; class Mammalia; order Artiodactyla; family Bovidae; genus Procapra; species Procapra przewalskii. Next base: position 693,744 of record SJYF01000444.1, read on the forward strand.
TTTCACATTCATGACCTTGGAAGGGAAAACAAGTTTGACGATTTTTCCCCCATTTATTCATGTCCAGTGTTTTAGTGCATGCAGGCTGCTGTTACAAAATGCCAGAAGTTGAGTGGTTTATAAACCATAATATTTATAACAGTTCTGGAGGCTAGAAGTCCAAGATCAGGGTGCCAGCATGGTAGAGTGAATGAGGGCCTCTTCCAGGACATATACCTAAATAGAAGGGATGAGCAAGTGTTTCTGTATCTTTTGTAAGAGCCCTAATCTCATTCATGTGGGCTCTTCCCTCATGACCTAATCAGTTTCCAATGGTCCCAATTCCTAAAATCATCAGTTTGGGGTTTGGTTTTCAACATATGATTTTTGGGAAAGCACAAGGATTTAGAAAATGGCACCCAATGAGGAGACTGACTTGTCTAAGATAATCCAATGACTCATGCATACTGAATGCTCTGTGGTGTGATAGGAAGCCAAGGACTAAGGAAGCTGAATAAGGACCAGCAGTCAAAGGTGGAGGGTCTGAGATGGCAAACTCCTTGATGTATTTCACAGCAATATATGAGTATTTCCATTGTCTTCCTTGGTTATCAGTCATTGAGCAATTCCCCGCCCCCCCATAGATGTTCCTATTTGAAATATGAGTGAATTACTGAGTTCTTAGACGAAGTACCATTTGACCAACATGATAGCATCAAGACTATGCATAAAAATAAAAGGGCCTTTGACAGATGCATATTTCAGAGTGGAAAGTGCTCAAGGCTTTGTTCACTTCAGATAGCAATTGCAAGTTTGGGGATCTCCCAAGACCATTGTTAGTTTCCATAATCAGCTAGTACTCCAAGAGCTCACTGAAAGCTGTTATACATGTGGTTATGGTTTATTCCAGATCTTTGATGTATTTTTAATTCATTTTTATTTTTTGTGCTGTTTAATTGATTTACAATGCTATAAATGTCAGTTTTTTTGAACAGTGACTAACTTATACATATACGTAATTCCACTCTTATTAAGATTCTTTTCTCATGGAGCTACAGACAGGTTCAAGAAAGGAAAAGGAGTATGTCAAGTTTGTATATTGTCACCTTGCTTATTTAACTTATATGCACAGTACCTCATGAGAAATGCTAGGCTGGATGAAGCACAAGCTGGAGTCAAGATTGCTGGGAGAAATATGAATAACCTCAGAAATGCAGATGACACCACCCACCCTTATAGCAGAAAGTGAAGAAGAACTAAAGAGCTTCTTGATGAAAGTGAAAGAGGAAAGTGAAGAAGTTGACTTAAAGCTCAACATTCAGAAAACTAAGATCATGGCATCCGGTCCCATCACTTCATGGCAAGTAGAAGGGGAAAATGGACAGTGGCTGACTTTATTGTTTTGGGTTCCAAAATCACTGCAGAAGGTGAAACAGCCACGAAATTAAAAGATGCTTACTACTTGGAAGGAACGTTTTGAGCAACCTAGACTGCATATTAAAAAGCAGAGACATTACTTTATCCACAAAGGTCCATCTAGTCAAGGCTATGGTTTTTCCAGTAGTCAGGTGTGGATGTGAGAGTTGGACTATAAAGAAAGCTGAGTGCCAAAGAATTGATGCTTTTTTTTTTAAATTTTTTAGTTATTTATTATTATTATAACAGAATTGATGCTTTTTAACTGTGGTGTTGGAGAAGACTCTTGAGAGTCCTTTGGACTACAGGAGATACAACCAGTGCATCATAAGGAGATCAGTCCTGGGTGTTCATTGGGCATACTGATGTTGAAGCTGAAACTCCAATATTTTGGCTACCTGATGGGAAGAGCTGACTCATTTGAAAAGACCCTGAAATTGGGAAAGATTGAAGGCAGGAGAACAAGAGGATGACAGGATGAGATGGTTAGTTGGCATCACCTACTCAATGGAGATGAGTTTGAGTAGACTCAGAGTTGATGATGGACAGGGAGGGAGGCCTGGCATACTGCGGTTCATGGGGTCGCAAATAGTCGGACACGACTGAGTGACTGTATTGAACTGAACTGAAGTAGCTCATTACAGAGAGTTGAGTATTTTCCTGTTCGATACAGTAGGTCCTTATTAGTTATCTGTCATATATATATTAGTGTGTACACATCAATCCTAATGTCACCAGCATCCCTCCGTTCTTCCCCTTTGAACCATAAGATTATTTCCTACATTGTGACTCTCTTCCTGTTTGTAAATAAGTTCATTTATACCATTTTTAATATTAAACATATTATTTTATCCTATGCATTTGTCTTTCTATGATTTACTTCACTTGGTATGACAATATCCATATCCACTCATATTGCTTCTGATAGCATTATTTTGTTCCTTCTTATGGTCTAGTAACATTACATTGTATATCTACATACATCTTTTTTGTCCATTTCTCTGTTGATGGACATTTAGGTTGCTTCTGTGTTCTAGCTATTGTAAACAGTGCTGAAATGAACACTGCTGTGCTTTGTGTGCTCAGTTGTGTCAGACTCTTTGCCACCCCATGGATTGTAGCCTGCAGGCACCTCTGTCCATGGGGATAGTCCTTGTGGACAATAACAGGCAAGAAGATTGGAGGGGGTTGCCATGCCCACCTCCAGGGGAACTTCCCAAACCAGGGATCAAACCCAAGTCTCCTGCCCTGCAGGCAGATTCTTTACCATCTGAGCCACCAGGGAAGCCCTGAAGAAGCAAGGAACACTGAGGTGCATATAACTTTACAAAGTATGATTTTCTCTTGGTATATATCCAGGGAATTGCAGCTTTTTAAAAGATACAGATAAAAAACTCCCCAGGAAAAGGCATATAGGGCAGACTGAAAGACAGTGTGAAACCTGGAACTTTGGTTTCCTCTTCCCAGGGTGTCATGGGCAGCTGTGTGTTCCCAGCACCGATGTGCTGGCAGTGAGCACTTGCGGACATGGGAGCTCACTCCAGGCTCCGTGTCCAGAGTGTTTACCAGGGCTCCATCGCCAAGGCATGACTATGGTCCATACAGCTGATCTCAGGCTCAAACTTCTCTAGAGGTGCACTGATGCTACATGACCAAAATCCCTATCCTGAATCAAATCATTCTTGTGGCCCAAAGTTTTTACACTAAATCAAACTGTTTACATCCCTATCAGGCTCAAGACCCTCACATAAACAATAGCACTTTTCTCATTGTCAACCTTTAACACCTTTAGTCACCCTTTCCCAGAGGAAACAACCTAAGGGTTTAGAGAGGAGCTCCCAGGAAACAAGGGCAAAGTGCAGACTTCCCTTTGGATGAGGCTCAGTCTTTCACTACACAGCCAGGTGGCTGGTTTTGCTTGACAAAGTTCCCTCATTTGAACTTCACTGTAAGAAAATGTGAAGGGACAAACATTGGTCAAGCATTTATCTTCTTCTGGTCTTTCTCTGAAATGTTTTTCTTGCATATCTTCATTAATTCTTATGCAACTCCATGAGGTGGACACTAGTTTGAATGGTATTATGGAGAGAAGTAAATTAAGGCTGGCCTAAAGATTCAGAGCTAGTGAGTGTTGGAGTGGGAGTACTTACAAGGGCCACAGGACTCCAAAGTTCATACTTAAAGCCACTATGTGGCAAAGATCCCAACATTTCTTTTTTTTTAGCATTTTTATTTACTTGGTTGTATGTTTCTCAGTGTTTGCACATCCGGATCTTCCAACTCTCTTGTGGCATGTGGGATCTAGATCCGTGAGCAGGGATTTAGCTCCAGACCCCCTGCATTAGGAGCAGGGATCCTTAAGCACTGGACAATGGGGAAAGTTCCAACACCATTTCCATTTGGAGTAAATGTTCACATGCAAGTGCACATCCAAAGAAGATTGTTGAATCAATATTGTCCCATCCTGCCATTCTGTTCCACAGCATACATCAATTAAGAAAGATACAACACTAACTCTTCTTGCTATCCACTTAACATAAATAAATAAAAGAAAAACATGAAGACTTACCATAAGCTCATGATGCCATGATCAAAGAAGGCTTAGGTGACAGGAGCATTTCAAATGGTCTTTTTGTCTGGCATCCCAGATATTTGTATACCCTGGGACATCACACAGTAGCAATGATGAAAGTGAAAGGCATGCCTTTCTTCAAAGAGGGCCAGGGCAATTCTGAAATGGGAGGTGGGAAAGAAGGCCAGTACGTTAGCCTCCAGATACAAATGCTTTCTCAGAGAGAAAATTTTAGAAAAGAATTCATATGAATGTTGAGAGTCTGAAAATTGTTTCCCTTAAAACTCTCCCCAAGAGCATACCACATGGAAAACTTAGTGTACCCCAGAATACCCTGCTTTGTAAACACAGTCTGAATGATCCAATATTCTAAAGATTTTCTTAATTATGGGTGAAGCTTTCATGAACTTCCAGGTGACCAATGGTGTTGATAATTGATAAATCAGTTGGAATGAGCTTCCTGAAAATGGAGTGGACAGATGAGAAATGTAATCTGAAGTCTAAGTGAAGGGAGTTCAATACACAGTGGGAGAAAGGTTATTAAATTTTCTGAGGAATGGTGGTTGGTGAGATGTGGTCCTCCAGGTTCTACGTGAAGGAGCCCACTCCCTGCATCAATTGAGGACAGAAAAGGATGAAGTCTAAGCTCTGGTGGCAAGATAGAAGTGTTTCATCCCACAGCTCTTCATTATAGACAGAGTGAGCTCTCTGTAGGCAACAGTATCCAAAATAGCATACCAGGAACAGCAATACAAGTGACCCAGCGATGGAGGAGCAACACAGACCTGTTCTAAGCAACCCAAGGGGTTCTTAGTGAGAAAATATTGATGGCCTACCCACTCTCTTTGGAGAAGGCAATGGCACCCCACTCCAGTACTCTTGCCTGGAAAATTCCACAGACGGAAGAGCCTGGTAGGCTGCAGTCCATAGGGTTGCTAGGAGCCGGACACATCTGAGCGATTTCCCTTTCGCTTTTCACTTTCATGCATTGGAGAAGGAAATGGCAGCCCACTCCAGTGTTCTTGCCTGGAGAATCCCAGGGACGGTGGAGCCTGGTGGGCTGCTGTCTATGGGGTGGCACAGAGTTGGACACGACTGACGTGACTTAGCAGCAGCAGCAGCAGCAGCACCCACCCCTTACTTCTTAGTTCTACTTTTGTCTAAGAGAAAATTTCCTCCACGAAGGATAGGAGTTGGGGGACGAAGCCAATTGGGGACTCTAAGCCATGGAATCACCATTTGCATCTAGAGTCACTTTTATGACAATACTGTGTCTGCCATCCCTCAGGTGGGTGGCCTTGGAAACAGCGGTTACAATTGTGATTTTAAAGAAAGAGTAATTACAGATATTCTTCTCTTAGAGTGCCTGTAAAGTTTAGAAACAGTTAATTGTGAAATTGGTTCTTAAAGATGGGACAGCTGCCTGCATTTTAATTACCTTGATTACTGTAGAATATGCCCTGAGGTTGAAATGTCTTTTGCTGAAAAAAGGGACTTTTTCCCTACCACACCCGATGTATCATCTTTTTCACTAAATTTCATGTAGCAATGCAAGTTCTAATTTTTAATTTAATACCCAGTGTCCCCAGGAAGAGTTGCAGAGTTAAACATGGCTAAGCGACTGAAGCGCACCCCACTGTCCCCGGGAGGTAAAAGCTTTATGGAAATATGAGTACCCTGTCTGAATGCAAAGTTCCCCATATGGCTACTGTTCTTAAAGACCCAAACGGCTATTCTGTCCTACCACCCAGAACTTCATTCAGTGCCCATTTTTGCATTTATTTATGGTTCTCTTCTTTTTCTCCAATGTCAGCATTACCCATCTAATTTTTGTTTTACTTTTGTTCCCCTATTGTGTCACTAGCCACGGGCTTTCTTAGCAAATGTAGTAGGTTCACTGTGAATTTGAGTCATGCTCTATAATAAAGAATACAACTTTGAGATATAAATCAGGATCATTAAAGAGATATGGTAGTTGGTTAAAAAATGTTGAAATGTGGTTATCCTAAGGCTATATAATTCTTTAACCACATTTATCTTGATGAAAAGTTTGAGTTAGATATTTGATAAGCTAACATGTTTTATTTTCTTGGGACAATCATCAGTGCAGATGATGGCTGGAGCCATGAAATTAAAAGATGCATGCTCCTTGGAAGAAAAGCTATGAAAAACTAGATGGCATATTAAAGAGCAGAGACATCACTTTGCCAAAAGAATGACTGTATATTCAAAAGTATGGTTTTTCCAGTAGTCATGTATGGATATGAGTGCTGTACCATAAAGAAGTCTGAGCATGAAGAACTGATGTTTTTGAACAGTGGTGCTGGAAGTACTCTTGAGAGTCCCTTGGAGTAAAGGAGATGAAACCCATCAATTCTAAAGGAAATCAACCCTGAATATTCATAAGAAGTCTAATGCTGAAGCTCCAATAATTTGGCCACCTGATTTGAAGAGCTGACTCATTGTAAAAGACCCTAAAGCTAGGAAAGATTGAGGGCAGGAGGAAAAGGGGGCAACAGAGGATGGGATGTTTGGATGGTATCACCGATTTGATGGACATGAGTTTGAGCAAACTCCAGGAGATAGTGAAGGTCAGAGAATCCTGGTGTGCTGCAGTCCATGGGGTCACAAATGTCAGATATGACTTAGTGACTGGACAAGAAGAAGAACAAGGCCTCATGTGTGGATATGAAGTTTAATTTTTCTGAAATATAAGCTGTCTTACATTACACATACAGAATAACTTCAGTAATCTGAGTTGTAATAAAGGCTAATCACAGCACAATTAAAAGGCCCAATGTAATCACAATTCTTCAATTTGTTGTTACTACCAGTTTCTAATTGTTGTTGCTATTTAGTTGCTAAGTCCTGTCTGAAACTTTTGAGACCTCCTGGGCTATAGCCCACCAGGCTCCTCTGTTCATGGGATTCCCCCCCCCCAAAAAAAAAATTGGATTAGGTTGCCATTTCCTTCTGCAGGGGATCTTACCTATAGAACCCAGTGCTCCCTCCCAAGGTCATGCGAGGATGCTTGTCTCCAGGACAGACAGGATTGGAGGGCTTGCTCCTCGGCACATGTGTCCATGTGTCTGCCCGAAAGTCCACTCATAGGAAGGACACAGCTACAGGGAGTAGATGAGATGTGTGAGTCACCAGCTAGGGATCTTTTCTGTTTTTGCCTGGCCCTCCCAAAGATAGAGGAGCGTCATTGGAATTCATCATCTTTCCCCAAACCTGAGGTGCTCTTTGGATTTTAAGTGTCTTTCTTTATATAAGCTCTTCTCCAACCTGGAGTCCCGTTCCCATCTACTCTTTGTGAGCTCCTCCAGATCCTATTTCACTTCCTTTTTGAAAATTCCTGTGACCTTTCCAGACAAATCAACTCTTCTCTCTTTGCATTGCTATGTTAAGTTTTACTTACATTCACCAAAGAAATGAATACAACTGAACTAATTATTTATTCACATATTTATCTCTTTCTCATGAAAAATTTGGGACCAGAAAGATTAAATTTAAACACCAACCCCTCCAATATTCCATTAATGTATGTTGAACAAATGCTCAAAATATACATTTTTAAATAAATTGGTTATTGATAAATTGCCATGGTCATTTCTCATGCCAAAATGCCTTAGGCTATGTTTCAGGATAGTATTACATTTTTATTAATGTAAAGGAGTAAAGTAGTAAACTCCAAATCAGTTAAATATTTTATAAACGTGAATAATTTCAAAAACTCATGTATAACTACAAATTTTTAACATAAAGGGATCCTTGAAAAATATTGAGTTTTTATACTTAACATTCAAGATAACTTTTTACTCTTGAACCCAGTTTGGCAAAAGGCTGAGGGTTTATCTGGAAAGTCTGGGGCATCTTATATTCTCTTATCCAGGGAACATGCTTGTTGAATAAGTATTACAACCTGGACT
>SJYF01000444.1:725965-739009 GCA_006410515.1 Procapra przewalskii
AGTGTCATGGTCAGAGAAAATGTTTGATATAATTTTAATTTCCTTAAATTTACTGAAGTTTGATTTGTGACCCAAGGTGAAGAAAATGTTCCATGTGCACTTGAGTAGAAAGTATTCTTCTACATTTGGATGGAATGTGCTGAAGATATCAATTAGGTCTGTTTGATCCAATAGTTCCTTTTAGACTTATGTTTTCTTATTAATTTTCTGTTCTGTTATCTGTCCATTGGTATAGGTGTGGTGTTAACATAACCCTACTATCATTGTGTTACTATTGATTTCTCCTTTTGAGTCAGCTAGTGTTTAACTTTTATATTGAGGTACTCTTATGTTGGGTACATAAATAGTTAAAACTGTTATGTCTTTTTCTTGGACTGATCCCTTGATCATTTGGTACTGTCTTTATTTATCTCTTATAATGGTTTTTATTTTAAGGTCTATTTTTTCTGATATGAGAATTGCCAATCCAGCTTTCTTTTTTTCTCCGTTTGCATGAAGTATCTTTTTCCATCCTCTCACTTTCTGTCTGTAGGTGTCTCTACGACTGAAGTGGGTCTCTTGTAGCCAGCATATATATGGGTCTTGTTTTTGTATCCATTCAGCCAGTCTGTGTGGTTTGGTAAGAATGGCAGAAGATAATAGCAAATAAAGCAACTGATAAAAGATTGCTCTCCAAAATACAAACATCCCAAACAACTCAGTCACCAAAAGCATAGTCAAGAGCTGCAAAAATAAACTAGAGAGACCACATCAAACTCAAAACCTTCTGCATAGTAAAATAAGCCATCCATAAAATGAAATGGAAACCTATGGAATGGAAAAAAAATTTTTGCAACTCACATATTTGGTAAAGGCTTCATATCCAAGTATATATAAGGGACTCATGCAACTCAGTGTGAAAAGAAATCAAACAACTCAAATCATTAAATGAGCAAAGGAAGAGTAAGTGTTTTGAATAATCTGACCAGTAGACTGTAGATGAGAGACACTGTAAGTTTTTCCTTCCAGAACCAAAGCCCATTTCTTTCTGGCATTGCATCCTGTTGGTGATTGCAGCTCACAGTATATATCCTTTACTAATAGCAATCACCCTACCCTGAGCTACATGTGCTAAGAATGGCCCTACTAACCATAAAAAAACTAATAATTACATACTTAATCTTGAGGCATACAAAATTCAAGGTGATTTTCAGAATTTCCACTCCATTGTTTTCTACATTCTATTTCAAAATTGAAACACATAGTAAGGAAAAGTAGGGGACCTCAGTAATGCATGGATAGAAAGTCATTTAAAACTGGGAGCATTACTGGATTATAATTTGGTTGAATGTATTATTCCTAATACTACTGTAATTTTATTCCCTTTAATTCTCTGCTATACTAGGTTGTTATTTATTTAGAATAGTAATACAGCCACTATGGAGAACAGGGTGGAGATTCCTTAAAAACTGGAAATAGAACTGCTATATGACCCAGCAATCCCACTGCTGGGCATACACACCGAGTGAACCAGAACTGAAAGAGACATGTGTACCCCAATGTTCATTGCAACACTTTATAATAACCAGGACATTGAAACAACCTAGATGCCCATTAGCAGATGAATGGTTAAGAAAACTGTGGTACATACACACAATGGAATATTACTGAGCCATTAAAAACAATACATTTGAATCAGTTCTAATGAGGTGGATGAAACTGGAGCCTATTATACAGAGTGAAGTAAGCCAGAAATACCAATACAGTATACAATGCATATATATGGAATTTAGAAAGATGGTAATGATAACCCTGTATGTGAGACAGCAAAAGAGACACAGATAGATACATAGAATATTCTTTTGGACTCGGTGGGAGAGGATGAGGGTGGGATGACTTAGGAGAATGGAATAGAAACATGTATATTATCACATATGAAACAAATCTCCAGTCCAGTTTCGATGCATGACACAGGATCCTTGGGGCTGGTGCACTGATGACCCAGAGGAATGGGATGGGGAGGGAGGTGAGAGAGGTGTTCAGGATGGGGAACACATGTATACTCATGGTGGGTTCCTATCAATGTATGGCAAAACAAATAAAATATTGTAAAGGATTAGCCTCCAATTAAAATTAACACAATAAAATGAAATAGTAATACTAATATAGAGACATATAGTACTCAAGTTACAGTAGATTGAGAAAGACAAACTTTATGAGGCAGGAAGTGAAATCATAGAAAATTACCAACGGTATCAAAACAAGGGGCAGTATTGCCTAGAAAGAAAGCAGATTTCTCTAATTGTTTGGAGATGACACGAACAAGCCAGATGGGAGCCAATCAGCTTAAACCGTGTACCAGAAACCACACAAGAAGGAAAATGAAGTTCATAAAAATATGCTGATGCTAAATGCCAAAATCCAGACAGTAAGAGAATAGGGTAGGGTTTAAGTAGATGCTGAAAACTACTCAGAGAGGTAGATATGGAAGCAAATACACTAATGAACATCAGAAAAATCAAAGCACAAAAGGGTCTGAAAAATAAATCATAAAGAGACTTGGTAGTCTGATCAAAAGAATAAGAGAATAAAATTAGAACACCAAAATATAAAGACTTGTGCACGTGATAGACCCAGAGAATGCTCAGGTGAGAAAATTTTGGCCTTAGTGACCAGCGAACAGAAGCCTCCAGCATCAGGAACAAACACCCTGGTCAGGAATCAGGACTGTGCGCTTCTGGGAAAAGGCTCAGTTTCAAAGTTTGGGCACTGTACCCCCTAAAAGTGAACGCAGACAAGGATTATAGCTTGCTGTGACATGGACTCACAGACAATAGTGTTTGCTAGTTCACTTTTCTCATTCAACTATAAAGTTAATGAATCACTAACCAGTGAAAATTGCCACCATCAGTTTAGTCAGATCCTCATTAGTTATACAGTGGATATCTGAACCTGTTATATGATCCACAATAACAGTTTTTATAATTGAATTTATTGATGTTTAATTGAAGGGCAATTGCTTTACAATACTCTACTGCTTTCGGCCAAAAATCAACATGAATCAGCTATAGGTATACCTATCTCCCCCCGCTCTTGAACCTCCTTGCCATCTTCCTTCCCATTCCAACCCTTGAAATTGTTAGAGAAAAATATGGAAGGCTTCACAAATTTGAGCATCATCCTTGGGCAGAGGCCATGCTAACCTTCTCAGTATTATTCCAATTTTTTAATATATGTGCTACCAAAGCAAACACACGAATAACAATTTAACAGAAAAATAATCATATAGTCATCTACCAATAAATGATAAATTACATTATGAATTAGGGTATTCTGCTATATTTACCACTTCTTATAAAATCTACTTTTATAAGGTCCAAAATTTTAAGAAGGAATTAAGCATATATTTATGCATAACACATGTATGCTGCTGCTGCTGCTGCTGCTGCTGCTGCGTCGCTTCAGTCGTGTCTGACTCTATGCGACCCCACGGACGGCAGCCTACCAGGCTCCCCCTGTTCCTGGGATTCTCCAGGCAAGAACAGTGGAGTGGGTTGCCATTTCCTTCTCCAATGCATGAAAGTGAAAAGTGAAAAGTGAAAGTGAAGTCGCTCAGTTGTATCTGACTCTTAGCGACCACCAAGCTCCTCTGTTCATGGGATTTGCCAGGCAAGAGTACTGGAGTGGGGTGCCATTGCCTTGCACAGAAATATATGCACAGAAATATGTCTATGTTATATAAGCTATTATCCTCCTTGCCTGTCACAATAACTCTTTAGTTGATGAGAGAGATAGTCCCAAATTTCTCCAACTTATATGTCTCCTTTTTGAGAACCTCTTCTTTAATTTTCATCACCTAATTTTAAATAACCATTTTATTCTTAGATACCATGCCCCTTTAAACTAACTAAGAGCAGAGAAAACCTAGTAAATGCTATCTTATCCTTAATTAAATTATCACTCTTCTGGTAAATTGGAGAAAAAGAATCATGCTCAGATCTCATTCAGAAGGATATAATCTCTATTTTACCAGTTCTCTTGTCCAAACTCAATTCTCGCTCACTTCAGTCTTAAATTCTGCTTACTTACAAAAGAGGGATGGGAAAAGTAATATTAAAATCATGCTTGTAAGATTCAATGATTTTGTTTCTGTTGGCCAAAGGTAGGGCCAGGAATAATTCCTGAAATATTACATCACAGAAGCATAAAGGTCTAGTTCTACTGTCAAAGAGGAGATGCTTGGAGATGGTTCAAAAACTAAGCCCCATGGGTTGTCAGGATGTATTCCCAACTAGACAGATAAATTTTGTCCCTAAATAGTCAAAGTCAGGAAAGGGCAGACCTTATTTGCAGAGCCGATGACATTGTCTTGGGTGCTCACCAGGTAATATTCTTGTATTGCCATTTGGAGATTTATTTTCTATTTTTTCAAAGAAATAAATGTAACAAGAAGATTAAAGATGCGTAAAAGGAGAAGAGTGTCAAGGTGCCTAGAAGAAAGGCTGGCCAGGTGAACCAGGCCCCCACACTGGTAATTGTCAAAGACTGTAACAGTGTGTTTTATAGACAGAGCAGAAAAAGTGGATAAACCAATGTTCTAGGGTCACTGCTGATCTGCAGTCAAAGACAAATTATTTTTCTCTTTAAGCACAGTCATCACTGCTTCCGATGTGGTCCTGGTTACACACATGCAGACCGAGGGCCCACAGGCATGTGTGATGTGACATCAGGAAGCGAACAGATGACTATATTGGTGCCCAGTCAACCTGCATCTGCTAACAATGGAACCTGGGGAAAATTACTCGCTCTTACCAAATCATTGCATCTTCATTAACACAACTCGATGATCATAGTGAAGATTAAGGCTATCTCACAGGGTTCCTGTGAAACACAAACTTTAACATGTTTTAAAGCTTTTGGGAAAGTATCAAAGACATGCATGGGGTTACGAAGGTGAGTTAGCAGATCCAAGGTACAGTATCTTTTTTCTCTTATATTTTCTCTGTAGTCAATAGTAGTGATCAGTCAGTCACGTGTTTACTCTTACCCCAGTGTGATGGTAAACCACACAGATAAACTGTACTTTTCTTGTCATTTCAGTGTCTAAAATTCAAGCATTAGTCAATGTAGAGTGAAAAAATTACAAACTCCTAGAATGCTTCACTGCTCAGAGTCTGTAGATTCTCAGCATTAAACTGTCTTAAAAGAATACCCTGAACACTCTGGCTCAGAATTAAGTTCCAAATGTTTGCAGAGCACAGAAGTACTTCTGGAAGCAATGCAAAAATACAGGAAATAACTTACTTCTCCAAGTATCTATCTGTGCAAATATCATCATACACCTAAATTTTACACAGAAGGCGCTCCTTCTTCCCCACCCCAGCTTCTACAGCAACAACTCCTGCTCAGAGCAACAGGGAAATAAAGGCTTCCCTCCACAGGATGGATTTGATAACCTCAGGAGACTAGATCATTTCAGAATGGCTAATGTTTTCATTTAAACAGGGTCTTGCCTGCTGCTGCTGCTGGTCATGTCAAATCTGCTCCTGTGCAAAGGCAACTCATGCCCGTCCTCCGGTCCTGACGTGTTTGTCACCTCCCTGAAATCCCTTACAGACCTGTTTATTGATGCCGCCAGGCTCTCCCATGACTTCCATAACCTTTCCACAATAATGGTCAACGAGTTTGTAAGTACTATGGTAGTGGTGGCTTAGTTGCTAAATCGTGTCCGACTCTTGCGACCCCATGGACTGTAGCCCGCCAGGCTCCCAGAAGTTAACTTCGCCTAAGTGATGGTGCTATACTAACCTTTAAACAAGAAAGCTGCAATAACACACTGTCTCTATCAAAGAAGCTGTCAGCTCATAAGATGTGGAAATTGAAGAAAGGATCAGTTTTGTGAAATCTCAGTTTCCTAAGAAGTGTCATTTCTTTTTCAATTTTCTTTCATTCATTTTCTTTTTTAAATAAGAAAAATAAATTATTTTGTATTTGTCAGCTAGGAATGCCATAAAATAATACAATAGAGAGTAGAATAAACAACAGAAATTTATTTCCTCACAGTCTGGGGCTGGAAGTCCAAGATCAGGGTGCCAGCAAGGTGAGGTTCTGGTAAGAACTCTTTCTTCCCTGGCTGGCTTCTCCCTAAGTCCTCACAAAGGGTGGGGAGTGGGAAAGAGAGAGAGAGAGAGGAAAAGACACAGAGACACAGAGAGAATTCTCTGGTGTTTCGCTTCATGAAGACACTAAACCTATTGGATGACTGTTCCACCCTAAGAGCTCATTTACCGTTAACGGGCTTCACTGGTGGCTCAGATGGTAAAGAATCTGCCTGCAGTGTGAGAGACTTGGGTTCTATTCCTGGTCTGGAAGATTTCCTGGAGAAAGGAATGGCAAGCCACTCTATTATTCTTGCCTGAAGAAATCCTGTGGAGAGAGGAATCTGGTGGGCTTTAGACCATGGGATTCCAAAAAGTCGGAACCCTTTTCAAAACACAGTACTTTGGCAGTTAGGCCTTTAACACATGAATTAGAAGAACACACATTCAGTCCACAATACTACCTGACCCAAAGCACTTTTAGGTGGGACGGGAAAAGGAAGCATATTGATTTTCAGGTCCTTCAAGTGTCTCTGGGCTTTCTTCTCCAGGCTTAGAATAAATAGCCAATAAATGAGACATGCTCTGCAGTGAACTGGGTAGACAGAACTTATTAAACAAAGCTGAATCCCGCTCACAAAAACGAATACTGGTAGTTCTTTTAATGCTACAAATTATTGTTTTAGGATTTGCAGTGAATAGGTTTCAAGCTACAAGAGAAGGGGTGTTTACAATTGGAAACAATTATTCTCTTTCTGAGGAAGGTATTTGAAAGGTATTTGTATGTTAATTCTTTAAGGTCAATCACGGAGCACACAGTAGAGCAGACAGCTAATAAAAGGCTGTGCTAAAAGTTTCTATTAAATTCACGTAGTTCTTTTTACTCACTAGATTTTTTCATCCTCCATTTTGACTGTCTATTTTTTTTTCAACTCTTCCAAGTAAACAAAAGATTAAATGGTTAAATATAGGTGCAAGCATACATTCTAAGTCAATTCAGTTGTGCCCAACTTTTTGCAATTCTACTGACCATAGCCTGACAGGCTCCTCTGTCCATAGGACTGGCCAGGCAAGAATACAGGAGTATGCTCCACACGTAGGGATCAAACCTGAGTTTTCTTATATCTCCTGCATTGGCTGGAATATTCTTTACTACTACCGTCCCCTGGGAAGCACCAAATATTGGTATATATGTACTATATTTGGTTTAAATAGTATAAAAAAAGATAATAGAACAGAAAGGGAAAAGTTTAAACTTAAAAAAGTCATATGTAAAATCATTTTTATAGAGACAAGTTATAGAAAAGTAGGAATAAGAAGGGCTTTCACATTTTGTGATGCCCCCCCATTAAAAAAATACACGTCTATCAAACATGTTAATGTTCTGTTAATGGGTTCATCACTGAATGCCCAACAACCCTAACTAACTGCCTGATCACATTCAGGATGAAATATATGCCCAGGGCAAACAGTAATATATCAATGCAACCAACAGCTGCCACAGCAATTCCTTCCATACTCCCAAAAAAACAGATAAAGCCAACCAGATGAATCTGAGTCTTTCACCTGGGTTTTTCACTGGATCAAATGAGACAGTATGTAGGTTACCAGACTTCAGATTATTAGAGGTTAGGGTAACTGTACATGCAGAAAAAGGTGGAGGAACTGTAAGCAATTGAAGAGAAATTATATTATGCATTTGATGAAGCATGAGAAAAATCAAGGGATGACTAAAGATAGGTAGTTCAGTTAAGATGCTCAGTCGTGTCCAACTTTTGTGACCCCATGATTCACAGCACACTGGGCCTCCCTGTCCATCACCAACTCCTGGAGTTTACTCAGACTCACTTCCATTGAGTCAGTGATGCCATCCAGCCATCTCATCCTCTGTCATCTCCTTCTCCTCCTGCCCCCAATCTCTCCCAAAATCAGAGTCTTTTCCAATGACTCAGCTCTTCACATGAGGTGGCCAAAGTACTGGAGTTTCAGCTTTAGCATCATTCCTTCCAAAGAAGTCCCAGGGCTGATCTCCTTCAGAATGAACTGGGTGGATATCCTTGCAGTCCAAGGGACTCTCAAGAGTCTTCTCCAACACCGCATTTCAAAAGCATCAATTTTTTGGCACTCAGCCTTCTTCACAGTCCAACTCTCACATCCATACATGACAAAAGGAAAAACCATAGCCTTGACTAGATGGATGGACATTAGTCGGCAAGGTAATGTCTCTGCTTTTGAATATGCTATCTAGGTTGGTCATAACTTTTCTTCCAAGGAGTAAGCGTCTTTTAATTTCATGGCTGTAGTCACCATCTGCAGTGATTTTGGAGCCCCCCAAAAATAAAGTCTGACAGTGTTTCCACTGTTTCCCCATCTATTTCCCATGAAGTGATGGGACCGGATGCTGTGATCTTCGTTTTCTGAATGTTGAGCTTCAAGCCAACTATTTCGCTTTCCTCTTTCACTTTCATCAAGAAGCTTTTTAGCTCCTCTTCAGTTTCTGCCATAAGTGTTGTGTCATCTTCTATTTGAGGTGATTGATATTTCTCCTGGCAATCTTGATTCCAGCTTGTGTTTTTCCAGTCCAGCGTTTCTCATGATGTACTCTGCATAGAAGTTAAATAAGCAGGGTGACAATATACAGCCTTGACGTACTCCTTTTCCTTTTTGGAACCTGTCTGTTGTTCCATCTCCAGATCTAACTGTTGCTTCCTGACCTACATACAGATTTCTCAAGAGGCAGGTTAGGTGGTCTGGTATTCCCACCTCTTTCAGAATTTTCCACAGTTGATTGTGATCCATACAGTCAAAGGCTTTGGCATAGTCAATAGAGCAGAAATAGATGTTTTACTGGAACTCTCTTGCTTTTTCCATGATCCAGCTGATGTTGGCAGTTTAATCTCTGGTTCCTCTGTAGTAGCAACATAAATAACAGATCTATAAACTGTCCATGCAGAAAACTTTAGTTCAACCAATGCATTAGACACAGGATTGCAGCTATTATTCTGTATGAAAACAGGAAATGAATGGGAACTTCCATGTGTAAAATATAAGATTGCAAAATTCATGAACTAGTAAGAAACACACCCCAGTTTGGAGTCCTCCCTCTTACTAGTGACTCCTACTTGGGAGTCCTATACTGTACCACCCAAGCTCCCACATCTGCCTTTCAAAGCTCTCCTGATTCTTCTTCTACTTCTACACCTCCTTCATTTGTCTTACTCAATGACTCCTCTGTCACCTTTTATTCTTAATTTGTAAGTCTCCCCCACAATGGCTTGTAAAACATTGCTTTGCTTCTCATGGCTGCAACAATTGCCTCTGTTTTGAGGACAACACAGTTTACATATCAACCCTCAATCATTTATGGCAACTCCAAATTTTCTCTGTTATAATCTCTCCTTTCTGATTTCATGCATTATCCTCCCTCCTAACATTATTTAAACTATTTTCACATGCATCCCCCCCTTAAAATTCTTTCTCTCTCTACAAGCTTCTTAATGATACCAGCATTGTTTTCCTCTGTTAAGCTCATTAATAATGAGGGTGAACAAGTAAAGGAAAAAGGACAAAGAGGAAGAAGAGGAGGCATTGTTCAGTAAGCTTAAATTTAAAGTTTATTGAGAGTTCCTACACGGCCTCACATTTTACTCAGCACTTTAGGTGCATTACTATATTTAATCCTACTCAGTTCACTTTTCTTTACCAGTAAAACAGTTCATGACTGTAAAGAAATCAAGCATATTAACTAGAAATCTTCAGCCCCCAGGATTTTCAGGCTCAATTCTGCTAGTAGTAGAGAACTAGGGGGGGGGAACCCTAGTATGAAACAAGTGTCAGAGGTTTTCCTATCAAGTGCCATAGAGACTGAGAACATGTCAGACAAACTACAAGCATTCACAGAGAGTCAGTTCAGCAAAGTGAGCATCCTGTAGAGGGCTTTCTTGCTTTGTTCATGAATGAAAGAGGTGACCTTTGTAATGCGTAAGGAGTTTGGGAATATCTCATTTTGTAAGAAAAAGATTCATGACTTCTATATGCTAGACTGCTACTACATAAAGCAGGATCCAGTCATTCATAGTGATAGATTCTACTGTAAGGGAATCAGAATTTCACCGCAATTTTTGACATATGCAGCCTTGCCTGCATTGCACACAGTTCTACCAAAAGGTTGCATCTTCCTCGGCACAGGTGGTTGAAATATTTTCAAGAGTATTAGTACTAGAGAACAGAATTTCCAAGATCAGCATTTTTCTAAAGTATCCCAGGACACCTGCTATTGAAATTTCACTTTTCTTCTTTCTCTGTTCTCCTCAAATCAACAGATGACAATGGGAAGGAAGAAAAGAGAATGTTAAAATTAAACTTGAGTTATGTTTCTACTTTTTAGATTTCTAATAGTTTTCTCATAGGCTGGCTCCGAAATCCATATCTAGAGAGTTTTATATTCATATGTCTTCCCTAAATCTTAATTTGATAATTAGAAGAAAAGAAGATAAGCAAATACTAATAAAACACATAAGAAGTCATTATCATTTGGGTATTCAGATTATTGTTCAAGTCTTGTGGATGATATAGGAGGCTCACATTACCTGGTCGGGATTCCCATCCCTGACATCCAGCGATGAAGACAGGTGTGATTCTGAATTTTATAACCTGTTCCACTTCCTGCACAGGAATTCATGTAAAGTTGACATGTACATCAAGATCCTAGTGTGCCAAACCCGCAAAATGTGCTAAATTCACATGAATCCCTTCCAGCTCTGAGATGGTCATAATGATCTATCCCATTGCAAGCTATTTTGAAATTTACAGCTTTTTAATGCATGCTCTGTAATGGGTCTTTTCTTAAAAAAATAAACACAGACGCTTTAGAGATGTCAAAATCTGAGAGGGCATTTTGTTAACATTTCTTATCTTAATTTAAGAGAAAATTTAAAGAAAATCCACCCTTACATTGAGAGAATGAAGCTCCTATTAAAATTAGTCACAAATAGCAGAACCTGGCATTAGAAAGAAGACCATTAAGAGATTAGGTAAGAATCACAGCCAATTATTCTGATTCAAGTTATTAGAATCAAAGATTTAGACATTGTTCATGGTTCTGTTCATGCCACCAAGAAGACTGAATTCTCACGATTCTTTATGAAAGCCAGCTACGAACTGTCAACCAACTATCACACTGTTACATCAGTCAAGATAAGTGCTTTGCGCTTTTGTGTAAATAGCATGAGGTTTACTGAACTGTCTAAGCATTGTTAGGATGCTGTCTTAGTCCTTCTGGGTTGCTATAACAAAAGATCACAGACTTAAAAACAATGGAAATGGATTGTCACAGCGTGGTCATTCAGGGTCCTTTTTTGATCATACACTTCTTATGTATTCTCACACAGGGGATTTCTCGGGAGCTCTGTGTTTCTTATAGATAAGAGCACTCATATATCATGGAGGAGGCCCCACCCATATAACTCCATCTCCTCACAAAGGCCCCACCTATGGATGCCATAACCATGGAAAACAGGGTTTCATCATGTGAAATTCCTGGGGGACACAAAGGCTGAGACCATAGCAGATACAAATGTGATCTGGTTCATCCTCCTCCAGGGCTGCAGTCACCCACACTCCACTGCATCCTCATCTCCTGCATCACCTTGCAGCCATTCCACACATTCCATCACTCTGGGTTTCCCAAGTCCAGGTCAGTCAAGTGTCAGCTCCATCTCATATTCAGCCTAGTCAATGTTTCCCTCTCCCCTGCTGAGGCCCAGGGCACCGACCAGGGAGTGCAGATGTGTCCATTTCTGCAAGGTTCCTTCTCTCTCCCTCTCTGGATCCTCATTCCTTGGGCCATGTTGGAACAAGGTAGATGGTAACGAGATGGGAATGTTCTGACATCACTGACTTACATGGTACTGTTGTAGTCTTTCTTGGTCCAGATGGACTGATCTGAAATTCCCCCTCACAGACAAGTGTTTCCCTTGAGGGGTATCCTGGTGATTTACCAGGACATTCACAAGTTGGGGATCCCCAAATTCATAGTTTCCTTTTTAATCAAGGGAAATGTTCCAGAACCCATAGCTCCCCTCTGTCAGTATTCACCAGAGCCTCTCTGTTTCCCTCACTGTGCAAGCACCATCTGGAGAAAATTAAGCAGCCCACAGTGAGCTGCCTGCTAGCTGACCCAGAGGATACCCATGTATCATAAACACTCTGAACAATTGAATGGCAGAAATACTGGTGTGCATCTGTCCCTGCCGGAGGTCTCTGGACAATTGTCCAAGTGGTCATGTAGACACTGAGTAGATCAGAAAGCTGGATTCAAAAATACATTTATCTGAAAAGTGAGATACCATTCTCTTTTCCTTAAGAGTAACTATCTTTGTCATTAATTATTTGGCCTTACAAACATGCCCTAATAGGTCCCTGAATTATAAAATTCTCCAAATAGACTGAGTCTCTACTGAGACTGGAGCAATGTGACTGGATTAGGGATACTCAGCTTGTTCAACAGCCTCCAAACAACCTGGGATGAGGGCCAATCTCTTGACTGGCTCTGCTAAGAAGTCAGTGATGTTGCTAGGCTGGTTTTGTAGCATCTTTAGGGCTTTAGCAGTAATTCCTGGTAAAGAAAATGGGAAATCAAAAGACAGATGGGAAAGGAGGATGCCTAAGAGAGAAGCAGAGAAAGACAGAAGGAAGGAAAAGCAGCAAAGGGAAAGTGAGTCTAGGACATGGGTAGTGAAGGATGAAATGCTGTTAGAACACTTAATTTTTAAGGCCCCAAATATATAGGCTTTTTTTTAAATATCCTGAGCAAATATTGCAAATATTGCAAACATATTGCCTTTCCATGAATAAACCTTGTAAGCACTTTTTAAGTCAATTACAGCCCTAAACATCTAAATCTATTTTGTTACTTGCTTAACTTTCTTTCATTTTGCCTTTTCATACTGTTCATGGGGTTCTCAAG
>SJYF01000444.1:752222-762358 GCA_006410515.1 Procapra przewalskii
GAGGGATTGGGGGCAGGAGGAGAAGGGGACGACCGAGGATGAGATGGCTGGATGGCATCACGGACTCGATGGATGTGAGTCTGAGTGAACTCCAGGAGATGGTGATGAACAGGGAGGCCTGGCGTGCTGCGATTCATTGGTTCGCAAAGAGTCGGACACGACTGAGCGACTGAACTGAACTGAACTGATCCATATACCAAAACACATTACAGAAATGTAAATATTCCCTTTACAATTGCATCAAAAAATAAAATACTTATAAATTTAAGCAAGATGTTGAAAGATCTATATATGAAAACATTCAAGACACTCATGAAGGAAATGTTTAAAACACACAAAAGGAGCATATTTCATATTTACTGACTGAAAGAATTAATATTGTTAATACATCCATTCTATCTACAGCTATCTACCTATTCACTCCAATCTCTTTCAAAATTCAAAAGCATTTTTCACAAAACAAACAAAAAAATTCTACAACTTGTACAAAAACTTTTGTTGTTCAGTTGCCAGATCATGCCTGACTCTACTCACTGCATAGACTGCAGCAAGCCAGATTTTCCTGTCCCTTACCATCTCCTAGAATTTCCCCAAGTTCATGCCCTTTGAATTTGTGATTCCGTCCAACAATCTCATCCTCTGTCACCCTCTTTTCTTCTGTCTTCAATCTTTCACAGCATAAGGGTCTTTTCTAATGAGTCAGCTCTTCACATTAGGTGGCCAATGTATTGGAGCTTCAGCTTTGGCCTCAGTCCTTCCGAAGAGTATTCAGGGTTGATTTCCTTTAAGGTTGACTGGCTTTGTACTCCATGATGCCCAAGGGACTCTCGAGAGTCTTCTACAGCACCACAGTTCAAAAACATCAGTTCTTCAGCACTGCCTTCTTTGTTTTCTGTCCAGATCTTACATGTGCACTTGACCTGACAATACAGACCTCTGTCGGCAAAGTGATTTTTTTTTCTTTTAACACACTATCTAGGTTTGTCATAGCTTTCCTGCGAAGATGCAATCATCTTCTAATTTCATGGCTGCAGTCACCATCCACAGTGATTTTAGAGCCCAAGAAGAGGAAATCTATCACTGCTTCCAACTTTTCCCTTTCTATTTGCATGTAAATGATGGGACCAGATGCCATGATTTTATCTTTCTTGATATTGAGTTTTAAGCCGGCTTTATTACTCTCCTCTTTCATCCCCATCAGAGGCTCTTTAGTTTCTCTTCGCTTTTTGCCATTAGAGTTGTACCATTCACATATCTGAAGTTGTTGATATTTCTCTCAGCAATGTTGATTCCAGCCTTTAGACTCATCCAGTCCAACACTGCACATGACATGCTCTGCATATAAGTTAAATCAGCTGGGTGACAATATTCAGCATTGACGGACTCCACCAATTTTGAACCAGTTTATTGTTCCTTGTCTGCTTCTAACTGTTGCTTTTCGAACTGCATATAGGTTTCTTGAAAGACAAGTAAGGTTCGTCTGGTATTCCCATCTCCTTAAGAATTTTCCACTTTGTTATGATCCACACAGTTTGGTGAGATCAATGAAGCAGATGATTTTCTGGAATTCCCTTGCTATCTCTATGTTCCAGCAAATGTTGCCAATTTGATCTCAGGTTCCTCTGCCTTTTCTATACCCAGCTTGAACATCTGGAAGTTCAAGGTTCACATAATGCTGAAGCCTAGCCTGGAAGATTTTGATCATAACCTTACTAACATTGGAGATGATTGCATCTGTTCAGTGGCTTGAACATTCTTTGACACTGTCCTTGAGAACTGGAATGAGGATTGACATTTTCCAGTCCTCTGGTCACTGCTGGCATTTCCAAATTTTCTGACATAATGAGTGGAGTACTTTAATAGCATCATCTTTCAGGATTTTAAATAGCTTTGTTGGAATTCTATCACTTCCACTAGCTTTGTTGGCACAGTGTTTTTTAAGACCCACTAAATTCACATTCCAGAATTTCTGGCTCTGAGTGACAAACTATACCATTGTGATTATCTGGGTCATTAAGAATTTTTTTTGTATAGTTCTTCTGTGTACTTTTCCCATCTCTTCTTGGTCTATTCTGCTGTATTAAATCACAAAACACCAAAGATAAAATTGATCTTGGGAAAGAAGAACAAATTTTGAGACTAGGGTTGTTGATTTCAAATTGTATTAGAAAGCAATAGTAATCAAAACAATGATTTGCTTCTGGCACACAAAAAAAGACACATAGATCAACAGAGCAGAATAGCAACCAAGAAAGAAATGAACATCCGTATGTTGTCGGTTAGCTTATGAAAAAGGAGCTGACTATCCAGTGGGGAAAAGACAAGCTTGTCAAAAATGGCACTGGGAAAACTGGATAGTCTTATGAAAAAATGGAACTGTACCCCTGTCTTTTACCATGCACAAAAATAAAATAAAAATGAATTAAAATTTTGAACATAAAACTTTAAGCTATTAAAGACTTAGAAGAAGACATTGAGGTAATCTTCTTGCCATCGGTCTTTGCAATTGCTTTTTGGGTTTCACACCGAAAGCAAACGCAACAACTGCAAAAACAAACTAGTGGGACCACATCAAACTCCAAACATGGGAACATCAGCAAAATCAAATGGCAACTTACAGACTGACAGAAAATGTTTCCAAATCATGTATTTGATAAGGGCTTGGTGAAGATGAAGTTGCTTCAGTCGTGTCCGACTCTTTGCGACCCCATGGATTGTAACCTACTAGGTTTCTCCGTCCATGGGATTCTCCAGGCAAGAATACTGGAGTGGATTACCATTTCCTTCTCCCTATCATTAAAAAATATATGAAACATAGAACTCAAGGGCAAAAACCCCAAATAATCCAAAAATTTAATGGAGCGTAATAAAAGTAAGAGTTTCAATGAATCTGAAGATTAGACTAGATGAGAGACTCGGCAACGTTTTCCTTCTAGAAAACAAAAGGCTGTGCATTCCTGGCATTACTTTTTTAATCTCCACTCACTTGTTTGACAGTTACAGTTCAATGTGTACATTCTTCAATCAATAGCAATCAGGGACAGCGGAGCCTGGTGGGCTGCCGTCTATGGGGTCGCACAGAGTTGGACACGACTGAAGCGACTTAGCAGCAGCAGCAAGTACAGCTCCACTGGGGGGAAAAAACCTAGTATTTGCACCCTTACTAATGATGCATATCAAAAGGAAAGTAATTTCCAGAGTTTACCACTCCATTGTTTTATATATTTCATTTCAAAATGAAGCCACCTAGTAAGGAAAATGAGTAAAGAGATCTCAATAATGTGTAGATAGAAAATCAGTTTTAAATGGGAGCATTAATAGATTATAATTTGGGGTAATTTCTTATTATTGCTGTAGTTCTATTCCTTTTGATTCCCTACTGCATCAGGTTAATAATTTATCATAAGTATTAATACCAATAGGGACACATACTGCTAAATTTATAGTGATGAGAAATAAAGAATATATTATGCAAGAAGGCAAAGTATGGGAAGCCAACATTGGCAGTAAAGTAAAGGTCAGTATGGCCTTGAGAGGAAGGAAGGTTCTGAAAGTTTCTTGAAACACTGAGAAAGAGTCAGAGGTGAGGAATTAGTTTAATTTGTAAACCAGAAATTCTACCAGAAGAAATTTAAGTTCATAAAATATTATGATGCTAAGACTCAAAATTTAGACAGACAGAGAATAGTGTAGGGTCAGGTATATAGACATTCAAAATTCTCCATTGTTTAGTGAATCAGGCACTCAAGGACCACCCTCACTGAAGTCTTTCTCTATTGCTCACCTTACAGGTACCAGCATGGAGAAAGAGAGCTCTACTCCACAGGCAGTAGAACCCTCTTTTATGGCCTCCTGGCTTTCCCTAAGAAGCATTCCATGCAGCAGATTTCCTCCATCCCATCCCATCTGGCTGACTCTCCACGGTCAACAGGAGTCCTCACCCTGGGATCATTCCGCAATCCCATGGCTCCAGCTCCCAGCTTCCGTGGACACCAGTGGACTTCCAACCCTGTCCGAGGTATGAAACGCTGCAGCATGGCTTGTCTGTGTGGTTCTCACTCCGTTCAGACTGTCACAGATTAGTGAGTTCACTCCCCAGCTGCTTCAAATGCCTCCCCCGTCCCAGTGAATGGCCATGGATGCGGGGATCTCTTCCCTGAGCTTCAGCTCCTTCTCCCTAAGGTGCAGGCTGGTCCCACTTGCTCTCCTCCTCCTTTCCCCATCCTCCTTGTCCCTTCTTTACTTTGTCTTACCAAGTTCTGTATAAATCCAGATATTCCTTCCCAGTACTCAGGGAGTCCTTCCAGTATTCACCTTGTTTTCTGTGAGACCTGCTGCATCTTTAGATGTTCTTGATGCATCCGTGGAGAGAGGTGTACCCCACTTCCACCTACCCTCCTTCATCTTGTCCACCCCGATTTGTGAAGGTATTAGAAAGAAGATCCCTTTCTATTAAGTAACGTTGCCATCACCACACATGTTTAACTTTTGCTTTTTGAAGACAACACAGGTAAGTTCCACTCTCTTCACTTGAGTCAGTCATCCGGTTGTGGCCAACTATTTGAGATCCCATGGACTGCAGCATGCCAGGCTTCCCTGTATATCCCCGACTCCTAGAGCTTAGCAAACTCATGTCCATTAAGTCAGTGATGCTGCTTGATGATGTCCACTCTCTCAGAATATTTCAAAAATACAACGCAATCTTATTAGTTAAGGTAACCATTCTCTACATCAGATCCTCAGTTCAGTTCAGTTGCTCATTCATTTCCGACTCTTCGTGACCCCGTGGACTGCAGCAACACAGGCTTCCCTATCCATAACCAACTCCCAGAGCTTGCTCAAAATCATGATTAGGTCTCATGATTAGATCATGTAGCTAAAATTTAGATCTTCAGACCTTATTCATTTTTTATATATGAAAGTGTGTAACCTTTAAAAATCTCTATTTCTCCTACCCTCCAGTCTTTGGCAATCATTTTTCTACTCTGAGTTCCATCTGCTTTTTTTTTTTTTTTTGAGATTGCTTGTAATTGAGATCATATGATATTTGTCTTTCTATGACTTAGTCCACTTAGTGTAATGCCCTCCAGTTACATCCATGTAGCCACAAATGTGAGGATTTCTTTTTCTAATGGCTAAATGTTTATCTACGTATGTCATATCACATTGTTTTAATCCATTCCCCTGTTGAAAGATTCTTGTTTCTATACCAAAGCTACTGTGAATAATACTGCAATGAACATGGGAAACCAGATCTCTCTTTGAGACAATGATTTCATTTCTTTTGACTATATATCTAGAAGTGGGATAACAGTCCTCTTTTAAAGTTCTTGAGGAACCTCCACACTATGATTCCATGGAAGTTGCACTGGTATACGTCCCTACCAATAGTGCATAAACACTCCTTTTTCTCCTCATCCTCAATAATATTTGTCATTTCTTATATTTTGGTACTAGCCATTCAAACGGTATGAGGTGATATCTGTTGTGCTTTTGATCCACATTTCCTTTGATTATTAGTGATGCTGAGCATCTTGTCATATACCTCTTGATCATCTATATGTCTTATTTGTGGGAAAGTGTCTATTCTTTAAAGATGTAGCATACATTATGTTTACTATATTCCAATATACAAAACTCAGTTGCTGACCTAGATATCAACAATGAAGTATAAGAAAGTGGAATAAACAAAACAATCCCATTTGCTATTGCATCAGAAACAGATAAAATACTTAGAAATAAACTTAAGCAAGGTGTTGAAAGATTTTATGCAAAACCTTTAAGACACTGATAAGAGAAATTTAAAAAGAGTTAAAGATTTGTAGAGTTAGGTTGTCAATTCAATGTGATTCTTGAGGTAGAATTTGTATTTCTATAAAATTCCTTCTTAGAATTCCTTTGTTGCATCCTCTAGGTTTTAAATCATCATGTTTTCATTGTTCCTTGTTTCTAAGAATGTTTTGATTTCCCTTATTTCTTCAGTAACCTGTTCATGATTTAGAAATGTGTTGCTTAATCTCCATGTGTTTGTGTTCTTTATAATTTTTTCCCATATTATCTATCTGTTATAACACTATCTAGTTTCATAGTGTTGTGGGCAGAGAAAATGCTTGATATAATTTCAATTTCCTTAAATTTCTGAGGTTTGACTTGTGACCCAAGATGAGGAAAATGTTCCATGTGCACTTGAGAAGAAAGTATATTCTTCTGCATTTGGATGGAATGTGCATCAATTAGGTCTGTTTGCTCTAATATTTCCTTTTAGGCTTATGTTTCCTTATTAATTTTCTGTTTTGATTATCTTTCCATTGGTATAGCTGCAGTGAAAATGTGCCGTACTATTACTGTGTTACTGTCAATTTGCCCTTTTATGTCAGTTAGTATTTACATTATGTACTGAGGTGCTCCATTGTGGGTAAATAATATTTAAAATTGTTATGTCTTTTCTTGGACTGATCCCTTAATCATCTGTTAGTGTCCTTCTTTATCTCTTGTAATAGTTTTCATTTTAATGTCTATTTTTTTCTGATAAAAGAACTGTCAATCTGGCTTTCTTTTGATTTCCATTTGCATGGAATATCTTTTTCATCCTCTCACTTTCACTCTGCATGTGTCTCAAGGACTGAAGTGGGTCTCTTGTAGACAACATGTATATGGGTCTTATTTTTGTATCCATTCAGCCAGTCTGAGTCTTTTGGTAAGAATGGGAGAAGATAACAGCAAATCAAACAACTTATAAAGGATTGCTTTCCGAAATATAAGCAACTCAAACAACTTAGTCATCAAAGGCAAAGGCAAGAGCTGCAAAAATAAACTAGTGGGACTGCATCAAACTCAATACCTTGTGCACAGTAGAAGAAGGTATCAGTAAAATGAAATGACAATCCATGGAATGAAAAAAGAGTATTTGAAAATCACATGTCTGGTAAGGGCTTCATATCTGTATATATAAGAGATTCATGCAACTCAGTAGGAAAAAAAAAATCAAACAACCAAAATTATTAAATGAGCAAAGGAAGAGTAAGTGTTTGGAAAATCTGAAGAGTAGACTGTAGATGACAGACACTGTAAGTTTTTCCTTCCAAAAAAGAAGATTGTGTCTTCCTGACATTGCTTTCTTTGTTTTCAATCACCTTTTTGGTGACTGCAGTTCATAGTATACATCCTTCACTCAATAGCAATCACCCTACACCGAGCTATATGTGCTAAGAATAGCCACACTAATTATAAAAAAATAATAATTACATAATTAATCTTGAGTCATCTAAAATCCAGGGCGATTTTAAGAATGTTCACTCAATCATTTTCAACATTCTATTTCAAAATTGCAACTCCTAGTAAGGAAAAATGAGCAGGGGACCTCAAAAATACATGAATAGAAAGCCACTTAAAACTGGGAGCATTACTGGATTATAATTTGGGGGAATGTATTATTCCTAATACTATTATATTTTTATTCCCTTTACTTCTCTGCTATACTAGTGGATATTTATTTAAAATAGTAATACCAACATAGAGACACATGGTACTCATGTTACAGTAGATTGAGAAAGACAAAGCTTATGTTGCTGGAAGTGAAATCACAGAAAATTAGCAATGGTATCAAAACAAGGGGAAGTACTGCCTAGAAAGAAAGCAGAGTTCTCTAATTTTTTGGAAACAATGCAAACAAACAAGATATGAGCCAACCAGCTTAAACTGTGTATCAGAAACTGCACCAGAAGGAAAATGAAGTTCATAAAAAATACGCTGATGCTAAACGCCAAAATCCAGACAGTAAGAAAATAGGGTAGGGTTTATGTAGATGCTGAAAACTACTCAGAGAGGTAGACATGGAAGCAAATACACTAATGAGCATCAGAAAAATCAAAGCACAATAGGGTCTGAAAAATAAATCATAAAGGGACTTGAAGTCTGATCAAAGGCATAAGAGAATCAAATTAGAACACCAAAATATAAAGACTTGTGCACATGATAGACCCAGAGAATGCTCAGCAGAGAAAATTTTGGCGTTAGTGACAAGCAAACAGAAGCCTCCAGCATCAGGAACAAACACCCTGGGCAGGACTCATGACTGTGAGCTTCTGGGAACAGGCTCAGTTTCAAAGTTTGGGCACCAAACCACCTAAAAGCGAACAGAGACAAGGATTAGAGCCTTGCTGTGGCGCTGAATCAGGACAGTAGTGTTTGCTAGTTTACTTTTCTCATTCAACTATAAAGTTAATGACTCACTAACCAATGATAATTGACACCATCAGTTTCCAGTCAGACCCTCTTTAGTCATACAATGGATATCTGAACCTGTTATATGATCCCCAATAACAGTTTTAATAATTGAATTTATTGATGTTTATTTTATTTTTATTTAATAGGAAAGTAATTGAAGGGTAATTGCTTTACAATACTGCACTGCTTACAGCCAAACATCAACATGAATCAGCCATAGGTACACCTATGCCCCCCTCTCTTGCACCTCCTTCCCACCATCCTCCAGTCCCACCCCTCGAAGTTGTTAGATAAAAATATGGAAGGCTTCACAAATTTGTGTGTCATCCTTGGGCAGGGGCCATGCTAATTTTCTCAGTATTATTCCCATTTTTTAATATATGTGCTACCAAAGCAAACACATGAATAATATTTTAAGAGAAAAAAAATCATATAATTAGTCATCTACCAATAAATGATCAAATACATTAGGAATTAAGGTGTTCTGCTATATTTACCACCTCTAATAAAATTGAATTTCATAAGGTCCATAGTTCCATGAAGGAATTAAGCATATATTTATGCATAACACATCCATACATGCACAGAAATACATGCAAAAATATTTATATGTTATACAAGCTATTATTCTACTTTCCTGTCACAATAAGCTATTTAGTTGAGAAGAGAGATAGTCCCCAAATTCTCCAACTTATATGTCTTCCTTTTGTGACCCACTTCTTTTATTTTTTTTTTATTTTTCAATTTTATTTTATTTTTCTGCAGTCTTTTCTCTCCACACTTTGAACTTATTATGTTGTATTGGGGAACAGCTGATTAACAATATTGTGATAGCTTCAAGTGAATGGTGAAGGGACTCAGCTATGTATATCTATGTATCTATTCTCCTACAAATTCCCCTCCCATACAGGCTGCCACATAATTGAACAGAGTTCCATATGCTATACAATATGCCCTTGTTGTTATCCATTTTAAATGTAGCAGTGTCCATAAAATCATTCCAAACTCCTTAACTATCCCTTCCCCCCAGCAACCATAAGTTCATTTCTTCAGTCTGGGAGTCTCCTTCTGCTTTGCAAGTAAGTTCATTTGCATCATTTCTTTTTAGATACCACCTGTAAGGAATATTGCATGATATTTCTCCTTCTCTGTCTGACTTAATCTACTCAGCATGACTCTCTAGGTCCAACTATGGACCCAGCACATGCAGCAATCTATGTTGCTGCAAATGGCATTATTTCATTCTTTTCAGTGACTAATATTCTGCTGTATATATGTACCACATCTTTTTTGTTGTTTATATGTATCTATTTATTAATGTTTACCACTTAATAGAGTCACCATTTCATTCCTCCATCCTTTTTCTTTGGTTGTATCAATTTATTTTTTAATTTTTTAAATACAAATTTATTTATTTTAATTGGAAGCTAATTTCTTTACAATATTTTATTGGTTTTGCCATACATGAACATGAATCTGCCACGGGTGTACAAGTGTTCCCTATCTTGAACACCCCTCTCACCTCCCTCCCTGTACCATCCCTCTGGGTCATCCCAGTGCGCCAGCCCCGAGCATCTTGCATCGAACCTGGACTGGCAATTCGTTTCACATATGATTTTGTACATATTTCAATGCCATTCTTCCAAATCATCCCACCCTCTCCTTCTCTCACAGAGTTCAAAAGACCATTCTATACATCTGTGTCTCTTTTGCTGTCTCGCATACAGGGTCATCATTACCATCTTTCTAAATTTCATATATATACGTTAGTATACTGTGTTGGTGTTTTTCTTTCTGGCTTACTTCACTCTGTATGATAAGCTCCAGCTTCATCCACCTCATTAGAACTGATTCACATGTACTCCTTTTAATGGCTGAGTAATACTCCATTGTGTATATGTACCACAGCT
>SJYF01000444.1:800069-819421 GCA_006410515.1 Procapra przewalskii
CCCTGATGTCCAGCGATGAAGATAGGCGTCATTCTGAATTGTATAACCTGTTCTACTGCCTGCACAGGGATTCACGTAAAGTTGACTTGTACATCAAGATCCTGGTGTGCCGAGCCCTCAAAACGTGCTAAATCCACAGCCATCCCACTCAGCTCTGAGGTGGTCATAATGATCTATCCCATAAAAAGCTTGGTTGAAATTACAGCTTTTTAATGCATGCTCTGTCATGGGTCTCCTCTTAAAAAAATAAACACAGACTCTTTAGAGATATCAAACTCTGAGGGCAATTTCTTAACACCTCTTATCTTCTTTTAAGAGTAAATCAAAAGAAAATCCACCCTTACAGTTGAGAGAATGAAGAGCCTATTAAAATTAGTCACAAATAGCATAACCTGGCATTACAAAGAAGACCATTAAGAGATTATGTAAGAATTACAGCCAATTATTCTGGGTCAAGTTATTAGAATCAAAGAAATAGACAGTTCTTCATGGTTCTGGTCATGCTACAAAGAAGACTGAATTCTCAGGATTCTTTATGAAATCCAGCCACACACTGTCAGCCAACTATCACACTGTTACACCAGACAAGATAAGTGCTTTGCACTTTTGTGTAAATAGCATGAGGTTTTCTGAACTGTCTAAACATTGTTAGGATGCTGTCTTAGTCCTTCTGGGTTGCTATAACACAGGCTTAAAAACAATGGAAATGGATTTCCACAGCATGGTCATGCAGGGTCCTTTCTGGTCACACACTTTAACTGTATCATCACACGGGGCAGGGCTCGAGAGCTCTGAGTGTCTTTTATATATAAAAGCACTCGACTCATTGAGGAGGCTCCATCCTTATAACTCCATCACCTCACAAAGGCCCCACCTATGGATGCCATAACCATGGGAATCAGGATTTCAACATATGAAAACTCTGGGGGACACAAAGGCTGAGACCATAGCAGATACAAAGGAGAACTGGCTCATCCTCCTCCAGGGCTGCCGTCACCCACACTCCACTGCATCCTCATCTCCTGCATCAGCTTGCACCCGTCCCACACATTCCATCACTCTGGGTTTCCCAAGTCCAGGTCAGTCAGGAGTCAGCTCCATCTCATATTCAGCCTAGTCAATGTCTCCCTCTCCCCTGCTGAGGCCCAGGGCACCGACCAGGGAGTGCAGATGTGTCCATTTCTGCAAGGTTCCTTCTCTCTCCCTCTCTGGATCTTCATTGCTTGGGCCATGTTGGAACAGGGTGGATGGTAACAAGAGGGAAAGTTCTGACATCCCTGACTTACATGATGCTGTTGTAGCCTTTTCTTGGTCCAAATGTACTGACCTGAAATTCCCCCTGACTGACAAGTGTTTCTCTTGAGAAGTTATCCTGGTGACTTCGCAGGACATTGACAAGTTGGAGATCCCCAAATTCATAGTTTCCTTTTTAATCAGAAGAAATGTTCTGGAACCCACAGCTCCCCACCTGCAGTAGTCACCAGAGCCTCTCTGTTTCTCTCACTCTGCAAGCACCATCTGGAGAATATCAAGGAGCCCAGAGTCAGCTGCCTACTAGCTGACCCCCAGGAAACCCATGTATCATAAACACTCTGAAGGATTGAGTGGCAGAAATCCTGGTGTGCATCTGTCCCGGACCTGGGGATTCTGGACAGTTGTCCAAGTGGTCACATAGACACTGCATAGATCAGAAAGCTGGATTGAAAACCACATTACATGAGAAGTGAGATGCCATTCTCTCTTTCTTTTAGAGTAACTATCCTTGTCATTAATTATTAGGCCTTACAAACATGCCCTAGTAAGTCACTGAATTGTAAAATCCTCCAAATACTGAAGTCTCTACTGAGACTGGAGCAATGTGACTCGATTAGGGATGCTCAGCTTGTTTTACAGCCTCCAAACAACCTGGGATGAGGGCCAACCTCTTGACTGGCTCTCCTAAGAAGTCAGTGATGTGGCTGAGCTGGTTTTACAGCATGTTAGGGCTTTAGTAGCAATTCCTGACAAAGAAAATGGGAAATCAAAAGGTAGAAGCGAAAGCGGGATGAATAAGAGAGAAGGAAGAGAAAGACAGAAGGAAGGAAAAACAGCAAAGGGTAAGTGAATCTAGGAGGTGGGTAATGAAGGGTGAAATACTGTTAGAACTCTTTATTTTTAAGGACCCAAATATATGTGCTTTCTTAAATATCCTAAGAGCAAACACCTCAGCATTTAACAATCACTCCTTACCATCCAGAAAGTATTGATTTCCCCCTCTTTTACAGATTTCCATGTAAGATTACATTGAAAGAAATGGCCCTATTATATCAAGACTAGTAACAATGGTTCCCAAAAGGAAACAAACAAATGACGAACCTTTGAAGTTCATTGACGTTATAGATTAGTAAATCACATATCATGGATATAATGAGGATTTAAACTGAGGTTTAAAAAAATCTCAATTTTCCAGAAGCAGGCCGGCCAGTTGTAGAGAAGGAGAGGGTGATATAAACACACCAACTGCTATATTGCATGGAAGCCTGAAGAAAAATAAGATGTGATGCCACCAGGAGGCTACAGTGGATTGAAGTAAAGCTAGCAGCCATCTGAGTGTGTCATAGGAGTGATGCAAATGGGATTACTTTATGAAGGAGTTTTGAAACATTGATGAGATCTTGATGTGCAAAAATAGAAAAACAGTATATCTGTCAATTCATTTAGGATCATCCTATGAAGTAAGGATCTCTGACATCCCAGATCAAGGAAACTGAGATATTAATAGAGATAGCATTCTAAGGTATCAGTGAAAAATCAAGTCTGACAAAAACACAAGATATGTTCATTTTTTACCATTCATGTTGTATCTCTCATGATTATGCTCCATGATATACTGCATATATTATTGTAGAGTTAGAATGGAGAAATACTATTATGGATTTTTATGCATTAGGGAGAATCATATACTGCAAAATGAAGAGTTTGTCTTTATTGTTCAATGCAACAGAAAACCAAGAATATTCAGTCCCAGAGAACAGAATGTCCAGAATTAGAAAAGAAAAACTTTAATGTGGATTGAGGAGTTGTGGCTGTTGGGGCTGGGAGAGAAAGAGAAAGAGACGAGAAAGACCTGAGAATATTATGACACTAAAAATCAAAGAGGGCTCTGCCAAGTGAAAAGAAGCAAAGCATGTGAGAGATACAGGAAATGACATAGACCTTGACCACATGCGAGGAATGAGGCAGACATAAGAGTCATAAAAGGCATGGAACAATTTGGGACTAGCTGAGTCAATAAAAGACTGAAAAGTGAGAAAGAAGGGGGGAGATGAATTAAGGTTTTATCCAAAAGCACCTGAGCTCTAGTTTCCATATTTCATCATCTTAGTAGCAGAAATCACCAAAAAATTTTAAGGTTCTGCAGCAAATGATAGAAATATGTACTCTAAGGTATCTCTGCTAGACACTATGGAATACCAGAACCAAAGCAGGACTACCCAGTGATAACAAGCAGTAAGTCACTAGTCACTTTCAACACTTAAATGAGACATACATTGTAAAGCATAGAGGATGAATGGAAATCAAATGGAAACAACCCATACCTTTACAGAGCCAGTCTAAACAAAACCTAAAACCCAAACAAACTAGAGGTCATGGTCTCCTTAATCATGTGTCCACCTTCTCCAAGAGGTTCTCATTTCTTTTTCCTGAATTCTCCCTTGTTTACTAACCCTTCTTTGCCTTACTCTCAGCAGACGGCCATCTAATCACTAATCAAATAAATAATTAAACAGTGTTCACTCCTGAGACATGTTTGCATTGACTGACTCTTCAAACTGAAAAGCTTTCTAATCCCCTGAAAGTAAAATGCTAATACTGGAAGGACTCCTTCCCAGCCTCTTTCCAAAATGCCCAGTGGGCAGCAATTGTGAGTCTAGCTACTTAGCCGTCTTCTGCCATAATTATAACCTCTTTGGATAGTGAAGACAGGAGATGGATGAAGCACTGAAAGATGTCGAGAAAGAAATGCATGGACACGTGGAAAAGATACCATAAGCCTTAAACACCAATCTATGCCTGCACACCATACCATGTGTGATGGCCGCCAGGTGGGCCTAATGAGGGATGGGTTTTTCAAGAAAGCTCTCTCTGAGTTGGCACTGAGAAGTTTGATTCAACTCAACTGTTTCAACATGATTCTTTGATTCTAAGACTCAAAGCCACTTGTCTCATTTAACTGCACTAAGTCAAAAAAGGAATATACTTATGGCCTATTTGAACACTGCCAAGAGATTGTAAAAGTTTTCGTCACAAGGAGAAAATTGTAACTATTTCTAATGAGGGGTGTTCACCAGACTTATTGTGGTGATCACTTTGCAATATATATCAAATAATTATGTTGTACACCTGAAACCAAAATAACATTATATCTCAATATTATCTATGTGTAGTGAAACCTGAAATAAAAATAGCATATTTGTCAATGTGACTTATATATAATGATCATATAATCACTATGTTATGTACATAACACATCATACCTTCAATTAACTTCAGTCACTCAGTCATATCCAATTGTTTGAGACCCCACGAACTGTAGCACATCAGGCTCCCCTGTCCTCCACCATCTCCTGGAGCCTGCTCAAACTCATGTCCATCGAGTCAGTGATGCCATCCAACCATCTCATCCTCTGCCTTCTCCTTCTCCTCCTGCCATCAGTCTTTCCCAGCATCAGGGTCTTTTACAATGAGTCAGTTTTTTGCATCAGGTGGCCAACATATTGGAGCTTCAGCTTCAGTATCAGTCCTTTCAATGAATATTCAGGGCTGATTTCCTTTAGGATGGACCAGTTTGATCTCGTTGCAGTCCAAGGGACTCTCAAGAGTCTTCCCCAACACCGCAGTTCAAAAGCATGAGTTCCTGGGGTCTCAGTTTCGTTATGGTCCAGCTCTCACATCCATACTGACTACTGAGCAAACCATAGTTTTAACCAAATGGAATTTTATTTATATATCTAAACATATATGAACACACATACTGTAAAGAAAAGTTTTTGAAAAGGAATATAATTATATTTTGGATAAAGAAAACACATACATTAATATAAATGTTTTCAAATGTGCGTTTGGCTGTCATGTTGGGTCTAAAACATTTTCTTCAAATGTAGTTTATGCTGATAATAGATACAGAAACATGTCTTAATCTTGTAACATTAACTGCAGCACAGCTTATTTACAATAGCTAATGAAAATCACAAAATTTTGAAACCTATAGCCTGCCCAGTACTCTGCTATTGGTCATTTAACCAATTGATCTTTGACTTAATTCCTCCTTGACTCAGAAACTCTTATGCTAAGATACTAAATCACTTCAGTCGTGTCCGACTCTGTGAGATCCCATAGATGGCAGCCCACCAGGCTCCCCCGTCCCTGGGATTCTCCA
The DNA here is from genome assembly GCA_006410515.1 of Procapra przewalskii. Classification (NCBI taxonomy): domain Eukaryota; kingdom Metazoa; phylum Chordata; class Mammalia; order Artiodactyla; family Bovidae; genus Procapra; species Procapra przewalskii. The sequence continues at coordinate 805,489 of SJYF01000444.1, forward strand.
GGCAAGAACAGTGGAGTGGGTTGCCATTTCCTTCTCCAGTGCATGAAAGTAAAACGTGAAAGTGAAGCCGCTCATGTCTGACTCTTAGTGACCACATGGACTGCAGCCTACCAGGCTCCTCCATCCATAGGATTTTCCAGGCAAGAGTGTTGGAGTGGGGTGTCGTTGCCTTCTCCCAGAAACTCTTATAGGTGCTTAGTTTACATCAACAAACAAAGCAGGCAGACACTTATCCTCATGGAACTGATATTCTACCTGGGGGAAGACAGGTAATTTGGAATAAACATGAATCCAAGTACATTATATGGTATGTTAACAGGTGATCTGTACTCTTGGAAAAGAACTAGTAAAGCAGAGGATGGGGTTTAGGGAATAAAGGTGAAGAAAGGAAGGTGATTCAAAGAAAAACAACTTAGACCACACTGAGGGGAGCGAACATGTTCTCTTGCATTCAAGATTCACGTTTTCCCCTGTCCAGTCAGGTCTCTTGGTCTTCTATCCAACTTCAAAAATGTTGCAGTCTCTGAGGCTCTATGCAGACTCATGCAAACATGGATCTTCTAAACATTCTCCCTCTCTTCAGTTGAACTGGTTTCATAAAAGAATTTTGGTAAACTCCCCCAGCTTCAGCTCCCTCATTCCTGGGTACAGGCTGGTCCCTCTTGCTCTCCTCCTTCTTCTCCCTTCCTCCTTGTTCCTTCTTTCCTTTGTCCTTTCAAGTTCTGTATGGATCCTGATATTCCTTCTCAGTAGTCAGGGAGTCCTGCCAGTATTCACCTTGTTTTCTGTGAGAACTGCTGCATCTTTAGACATTGTTGATGCATCGGTGGAGGGAGGTGTACCCCACTTCCACCTGCCCCCCCCCGTCATCTTGTCCACCCCCATTTGTGCATGTATTAGGAACTAGTTTCCCTTTCTGTTAAGTAACATTGCCATCACCACACATGTTTAACTTTTGCTTTTTGAAGAGAACACAGGTAAGTTCCACTCTCTTCAGTTGAGTCAGTCATCCAGTCATGGCCGACTATTTGAGACCCCATGGACTGCAGCATGCCAGGCTTCCCTGTACATCCCAGACTCCCAGAGCTTAGTCAAACTCATGTCCATCAAGTCGGTGATGTCACCTGATGACATCTCTTGTCCACTCTCTCAGACAATTTCAAAATTACAACACAATCTTATTAGTTATGGTAACCATTCTCTGCATCAGATCCTCAGTTCAGTTCAGTTGCTCATTCATTTCCGACTCTTTGTGACCCTGAGGATTGCAGCAACACAGGCTTCCCTATCCATAACTAGCTCCCAGAGCTTGATCAAACTCATGATTAGATCTTGTGATTAGATCATGAAGTTCAAATTTAGATCTTCAGATCTTATTAATTTTTTATATATGAAAGTGTGTAACCTTTAGAATTCTCTCCCTATTTCCCTACCCTCCAGTCTTTGGCAATCATTTTCTAATCTGAGTTCCATCTTTTTTTCTTTTTTTGAGATTCTTTATAATTGAGATCATATGGTATTTGTCTTTGACTTAGTCCACTTAGCATAATGTCCTCCAGTTTCATCCATGTTGCCACAAATGTGAGGATATCTTTCTTTTTCTAGTGGCTAAATAATATTTACCTATATATGTCACATTACATTGTTTTAATCCGTTCACCAGTTGAAAGATACCCAGGTTGTGCCTATACCAATCTACTGTGAATAATGCTGCAATGAACATGGGAATACAGATCTCTCTTTGACACAATGATTTCATTTCCTTTGACTATACATCCAGAAGTGGGATAACGGATCACATAACAGTTCTGTTCTAATGGCTGATGGCATCACCGACTTGATGGACGTGAGTTTGAGTGAACTCCGGGAGTTGGTGATGGACAGGGAGGCCTGGCATGCTGCACTTCATGGGGTCACAAAGAGTCGGACACGACTGAGCGACTGAACTGAACTGAACATGACCATCCAAAACTCCCTAACTATCCCTTCCCCCCAGCAACCATAAATTCGTTTATTCAGTCTGTGAGTCTCCTTCTTCTTTGTAAGTAATTTCATTTGTATCATTTCTTTTTAGATACCACCTGTAAGGAATATTGTATGATATTTCTCCTTCTCTGACTTAATCTACTCAGCATGACTCTCTAGGTCCATCTATGGACCCAGCATATGGAACAACCTATGTTACTGGGAAATGGCATTATTTCATTCTTTGCAATGACTGAGTAGTATTTTGATGTATATATGTACCACATCTTTTTTTATTGTTTATATGAATCTATTTATTAATATTTACCACTTAATAGAGTCACCATTTCTTTCCTGCACCTTTTTTTTTGGCTGTATCAATTTATTTATTTTTTGTTTTTAATATATATTTATTTATTTTAATTGGAGGCTAATTCCTTTACAGTATTGTATTGGTCTTGTCATACATCAACATGAATCCACCACGAGTGTACACATGCTCCCCAACCTGAACCCCCCTCCCTCCTCCCTCCCCATCCCATTCCTCTAGGTCATCCCAGTGCACCAGCCCCGAGCATCCTGTATCATGCATCGAACCTGGACTGGTGATCCGTTTTGCATATGATATTATAAATGTTTTAATGCCATTCTCCCAAATCATCATACCCTCACCCTCTCCCACAGAGTCCAAAAGGCTGTTCTATACATCTGTGTCTCTTTTGCCGTCTCACATACAGGGTTATAGTTACCATCTTTCTAAGTTCAATATTTATGCATTAGTATACTGTATTGGTGTTTTTCTTTCTGGCATACTTCACTCTGTATAATAGGCTCCAGTTTCATCCACATCATTAGAACTGATTCTAATGTATTCTTTTTAATGGCTGAGTAATACTCCATTGTGTATATGTACCACAGCTTCCTTATCCATTCATCTGCTGATGGACATCTAGAGAAGGCAATGGCAGCCCACTCCAGTGTTCTTGCCTGGAGAATCCCAGGCACGGAGAAGCCTGGTGGGCTGCCATCTATGGGGTCGCATAGAGTTGGACACGACTGAAGTGACTTAGCAGCAGCAGCAGCTAATGGACATCTAGGTTGCTTCCATGTCCTGGCTGTGTTAAACAGTGCTGTGACACTTTTACATTGGGGTAATAGTGTCTCTTTCAATTCTGGTTTCCTTGGTGTGTGTGCCCAGCAGTGGGATTGCTGGGTTGTATGGCGGTTCTATTTCCAGTTTTTTAAAGAATCTCCACACTGTTCTCCATAGTGGCTGTACTAGTTTGCATTCCCACCAGCAGTGTAAGAGGGTTCCCTTTTCTCCACAAGCTCTCCAGCATTTACTGCTTATAGACTGTTGGATAGCAGCCATTCTGACTGGCGTGAAATGGTACCTCATTGTGGTTTTGATTTGCATTTCTCTGCTAAACAGTAATGTTGAGCATCTTTTCATGTGTTTGTTAGCCATCTGTATGTCTTTGGAGAAATGTCAGTTTAGTTCTTTGGCCCATTTTTTGATTGGGTCATTTATTTTTCTGGAATTGAGCTGCAGGAGATGTTTGTATATTTTTTAGATTAATTATTTGTCAATTGCTTCATTTGCTATTATTTTCTCCCATTCTGAAGGCTATCTATTCACCTTGCTTATAGTTTCCTTTGTTGTGCAGAAGCTTTTAATTTTGATTAGGTCCCATTTGTTTATTTTTGCTTTTATTTCCAGTATTCTGGGAGGTGGGTCATAGAGGATCCTGCTGTGATTTATGTCGGAGAGGGTTTTGCCTATGTTCTCCTCTAGGACTTTTATCGTTTCTGGTCTTATGTTTAGATCTTTAATCCATTTGGAGTTTATTTTTGTGTATGGTGTTAGAAAGTGTATTTCCATCATCTAATTTTAGGTAACCATTTTATTCTTAGATACCATGCCCCTCTAAACTAAGAGCAGAGAAAATGTAAATGCTATAATAAATCAGAAGTAAATGCATATATCTTATCCTTAATTAAATTACCACTCTTCTGGTATATTGGAAAAAGACTCATGTCAGATCTCATTCAGGAGGATGAAATCTCTATTTTTTAAGTTCACTTGTCCAAACTCCGTTCTTGCTCACTTTGGACTTAAATTCTGCTTACTTACAAAGAATGGATAGGAAAAGTAATATTAAAATCACGCATGCAGAGTCAATGATTTTATGCTTCTGTTGGCCAAAGGTAGGGCCAAGAATAATTTCTGAAATATTACATCATGGAGGCATGAAGGTCTAGTTCTAGTATCAAAGAGGAGATGTTTGGAGACGGTTCCAAATTAAGCTCCATGGGTTGTCAGGATGTACCGTGGACCCGACAGGTAAATTTTGTCCCTAAAAAGTCAAAGTCAGGAAACGACAGGCCTTGTTCACAGATCCAATGATGTTGTGTTGGTGCTGACCAGGTAATATTCTTATATTATCATTTGGAGATTTATTTGCTGTTTTCTCAAAGAAGCAAATGTAACGAGAAGATTAAAGATGCATAAAAGTAGAAGAGCTGTCAAGATGCCTAGAAGAAAGGATAGTCAGCAGAACCAGGCCCCCACACTGATAATTGTCAAAGACTTTAACAGTGAGTGTTACAGACAGAGCAGAACATGTGGATAAAACCAATGTTCTAGGGTCACTGCAATTTTGCAGTCAAAGACAAAATATTTTTCTCTTTAAGCAAAGTCATCACAGCTTCTGCTGTGGTCCTGGTTAGACACATGCAGACTGAAGGCCCAGTGGCATGTGTGATGTGACATCAGGAAGTGAACAGATGAGTGCATTGGTGCCGAGTCACCTGCATCTGCTAATAATGGGATCTGGGGAAAATTACTCGTCCTCTCCAAGACATTGCATCTTCGTTAACATAACTTGATGATCATAGTGAAGATTAAGGCTATCTCACAGGGTTACCGTGAAACACAAATTTTAAGATATTCTGAAGCTTTTGGGAAAGTATCAAAGACATGCATGGGGATATTAAGGTGAGTGAGCAGATCCAAGGTACAGTATCCTTTTTCTGTTTGTAAGTATTTTGGTGGTGTTGATTAGTTGCTAAGTTGTGTCTGACTCTTGGTACGCCGGGACAGTGTAGCCCACCAGGCTCCCAAATGGAACCTTTGCCTAAGTGTCTGAGCTATACTGTGCTTTCAACAAGAAGGCTGCATCAGCCAATCATCAAACAACACAGTCTCTAGGTCAAAGAAACTGTCAGCTCATAAGATGTGGAAATCAAAGAAAGGATCAGTTTTGTGAAATCTCACAGATTCCTAAGAAGTGCAATAACTTTTTCAATCTCCTCCTCATTTTTTTGGTAAATTTCCAAAATAAGTGATTTTGTATTTGTCAGCCAAGAATGCCAGAGAAGAATAAAATAGACTCAGTGGAATAATCAACTGAAATTTATTTCCTCACAATTCTGGGGGCTAGAAGTCTCAGATCAGGGTGCCAGCAAGGTGAGGTTCTGGTAAGATTTCTTTCTTCCCAGGCTGGCTTCTCCGTGCATCCTCACACAGGGTGGGGGTGGGGAAGAAAGATAGAGGAAAAGACACAGGGACAGAAGAGAGAAGTCTCTGGTGTTTCGCTTCATGAGACACTAAACCTATTGGGTCAGTGTTCCATCCTAAGAGCTCATTTAACCTGAATGGGCTTCTCTGGTGGTTCAGATGGTAAAGAATCTGCCCACAATGTGAGAGACTGGGGTTCCATCCCTGGGTCTGGAAGGTTCCCTGGAGAAGGAAACAGCAAGCCACTCCAGTATTCTTGCCTGAGAAATCCCATGGACAGAGGAGTCTGGTGGGCTAAAGAACATAGGGCCCAAAAAGTTGAACCCTTTTCAAAACACAGTACTTTGGCAGTTAAGGATAACGTACGACTTTGAAGAAAACACATTCAGTCCATAATACTACCTGACATAAATCACTAAAGTAAAAGAGGAGAGGTAAAAAGTTGCTTAGAGCTCAACATTCCAAAACTAAGATCATGGCTTCTGGTCTCATCACTTCATGGGAAATAGATGGGGAAACAGTGCAAACAGTGTCAGACTTTATTTTTTTTTGGGCTTCACAATCACTGCAGATGGTGACTGCAGTCATGAAATTAAAAGACGCTTACTCTTTGGAAGGAAAACTTTGACGAACCTAGATAGCTTATGTAAAACAAAGACATTACTTTGGCAACAAGTTCCATCTAGTCAAGGCTATGGTGTTTCCAGTAGTGGTGAATGGATGTGAGAGTTGGACTGTGAAGAAAGCTGAGCACCGAAGTTTGATGGTTTTGAATTGTGGTGTTGGAGAAGACTTTTGAGAGTCCCTTGGACTGCAAGGAGATCCAACCAGTCCATTCTAAAGGAGATCAGTCCTGGGTGTTCATTGGAAGGAATGGTGCTAAAGCTGAAACTCCAATCCTTTGGCCACCTCATGTGAAGACTTGACTCACTGGAAAAGATTCTGATGCTGCAAGGGTTTGGGGGCAGGAGGAAATAGGGACGATGGAGGATGAGATGGCTGGATGGCATCACCGACTCGATGAATGTGAGTTTGAGTAAACTCCAGGGGTTGTTGATGGACAGGGAGTCCTGGCATGCTGTGCTTCATGGGGTCACAAAGTGTCGACATGACTGAGCAACTGAACTGAACTGAACTGAACTGGGGAAAGGGAAGCATGTTGATTTTCTGGTCCTTCAGTGTCGCTCTGGGCTTTCTTCTTCAGGCTCAGTATAAATAGGCAATAAATGAGAACTGCTCTACAGTGAACTGAATGGATGAAATATGTTAAACAAGGCTGAATCCTGGTCACTAAAATGAATACTGGTAGTTTTTTTCATGCTATAAGTTATTGTTTTAAGATTTGCAGTGAATAGCTTTAGAGCTACAGTAGAATGGGAGTTTACAATTGGAAACAATCATTCTCTTTCTGATGAAGGTATTTGGAAGTTGTATGTTCATTCTTTTAGGTCAATCAAGGAGCACACAGTAGAGCATACAGCTAATAAAAAGCGGTGCTAAAGGTTTCTGTTAGATTCACTTTGTTCTTTTTACCCACTAGGTTTTGTTTTATCCTCCATTTTTGACTACCCATTTTCCCCCATGTCTTCCAAGTAATCTCTTAAAATGTTCATAACTTTTGCTAAAGACTAGTTTTTCTCTATCAATGTGTTAGCTAGATTTTTCTAGTCTTATTATTTCAGTCCATTGCTTAGTGTTTCCTATAATTCTATGCCAAGTGTTTCTGCAGTGCCATTTTCCCACCATAAACAACATTGCCTCTGCACCTGGGATGAACACTAAGCTTTTTGGTGTGTGGATTCCGTGATAAGTGAAAGTCATAACTATATAACACCTTATAAGGGAATATATTGGCTCTAACCCACAGTAAACAAGAGATTAAATGGTTAAATATAGGTGCATGCATGCATTCTAAGTCACTTCAGTTGTATACAACTCTTTGCAACACTACTGACTGTAGCCCAATAAGCTCCTCTGTCCAGTGGATTGGCCAGGCAAGAATACTGGAGTATGCTGCTGTACCCTCTTGCCAGTGATGCTCCTCACCTAGGGATCAAACCTGAGTCTTCTGATGTGTCCTGCATTGGCAGGAATGTTCTTTAGCACTACCATCAACTGGGAAGCACCAAATATTGGTGCATATGTACTAAATTTGGTTCAAATACTAAAAAATAATAAAAATCCCTACAATAATGTAACAGAGAAGGGGAAAAGGTTAAACTTAGAAAAGTTAGATGTTAAATCAATTTTATAGGGACAATGTATAGAAAAAATAGGAAAGGAATGACTTTCAAATATTGTGATGCCCCCACAGTAAAATAAAAGTATACATCTATCAACATGCTAATGTTCTGGTAATGGGTTCACCTACTGAATGCCAAACAACTGTAATTAATTGTCTGATCACTTTCAGGATGAACAGTACGCCCAGGGAAAACTGTACCATATCAATGCCTCTAACAACTGCCACATAAATTCCCTCCATACCCTTGAAGATAAAGAACACGTCCAATGCATGCACGTGAGTCTTTTTTCTGGGCTTTTTACCAGGTCAAATGAGACAGTCTGTAGCTTACCAGGCTTCAGATTATTAGAGGTAATGGTAAGTGTACATGCAGGAGAAGGTGGAGACCTGTAAGCAGTTGCAGAGAAATTATACTATGCAGTTGATGAAGCATGAGCGAAATCAAGGGATGACTAAAGATCTTTGAGGCAACATAAATAACAGGTCTATAAGTTGTCCATGGAGACAAATTTATTTCAATCAATGCATTAGACACAGGACTGCAGCTATTATCCTTACAAAAACAGTAAATGAATGGAACGTCCATGTGTAAAATAAAAGATGCAAAATTCATGTATATATAAGAAACACACCCAGTTTTGAGTACTCCCTATTACTAGTGACTCCTACATGGAAGTCCTCTACTGAACCACTCGAGCCATTTCATCTACCTTTCAAGCCTCTCCTGATTCTGCTTCTAGAGGAACTAAGAGCCTCTTGATGAAACTAAAAGACAAGGGTGAAAAAGTTGGCTTAAAGCTCAACATTCAGAAAACTAAGATCATGGCACCATATTATCATGTATAATGATAAATGAAACTGAAAGAGCATACTTGTCAATGTGACCTATGTATGATGATCATATAATCATTATGTTATATACATGGCACATGTGCATACCTCCAGTTAAGTTCAGTCACACTCAGTCACATCCACACTTTGAGACTCCATGGAATACAACACATCAGGCTCCTGTGTCCTCCACCATCTCATGAGCTTGCTCACACTCATGCCCATCGAGTCAGTGATGCCATCCAACCATCTCAGCCTTTGCCATCTCCTCCTCCTGCCTTCAATCTTTCCCAGCATCAGGGTCTTTTCCAATGAGTCAATTCTTTGCATCACGTAGCCAAAGTATTTGAGCTTCAGCTTCAGTATCAGTCTTTTCAATGAATATTCTGGGCTGATTTCCTTTAGTATTGACCAGTTTGTTCTCCTTTCAGTCCAAGGGACTCTCATGTGTCTTCTCCAACAGCTCAGTTCCAAAGCATCAGTTCCTTGGGCTTAGTTTCCTTATGGCCCAGCTCTCATATCCGTACAGAACTACTGGAAAAACCATAGCTTTGACTATATGGAATTTTATTTATATATATAAACATATATGTACACACACCTATGTAAGGAAAAGTTTTTGAAAAGGAATATAATTGTATTAGATAAAGAAAACAAACTAGTATAATTTGTTTTTTCAAATGTGCATTTTGGCTATCATGTTGGGTCTAAAACCTTCTCTGCAAATGTAGTTTATCTTTCTGTGGGTAAAAGAAACAGAAATGTGTCTTAACCTTGTAACATTAACTCTAGAACAGCTTATTTACAATAGCTAATGAAAATCACAACATTTTTAAACCTATAGGGCTGCCCAGTACTCTGCTATTGGTCATTTAACCAATTGATCATTGACTTAATTCCTCCTTAACTCAGAAAACCTTATAGGTGCTTATTTACATCACTAACCAAAGCAGGCAGACACTTGTCCTCATGGAACTGATATTCTAGCTGGGGGAAGAAAGATACTTTGCAATAAACATGAATGTTAATGCACAGTATGTTAACAGGTGACCTCTACTTCCAGAAAAGAACTAGTAAAGGAGAGGACATGGATTGGGGAATAAAGGTGAAGAAAAGGATGTGATTTAAAGAAAAACAACTTAGACCACACTGAGGGGAACAAACATGCTTTCTTGCATTCAAGATTCAAGTTTTCCCTTGTCCCGTCAGGTCTCTTGGTCTTCTACCCAACTTCAAAACTCTTTCTGTCTCTGAGGCTTTATGCAAACTCATGCAAACATGGATGTTCTGAACATTCTGCCTCTTTTCAGTTGAACTAGTTTCATAAAAATTTTTTGGTAAACTCCCCCAAATTAAGTAACATTTTATGTACCAAATTTTTATAATTTTGTTTCCTGAAGAACGAATCTCTACATTATTTTCCATTTTTCAACACACTGTCAGTGACCTAATTTATTATGTATAAATCTTATATATGCGTTGCTATTATAATATATCATGACATTTAAAATATATAAACAAAATATAAATTAAATGACAGTGAGATAAAAATAAATGGAAATGGTAACATTTTCTTCCGCAGGGGATGAGGACACTCATCTTTATCGCCACTGGACTAATGGATTCTGAATATACACACATAATTATATCAGTTGTTTACCTATGATAATAAAGTAATTTCTTTTATAGATGGCTGCAATCAAAGTTCTCAGAATACCACAAGGGGCCAAGAATACAATTATATGGAAATGACTCTCTTCGTAAGCATATATAAGATTTTGTGAATTCAATTCAGTAATCATTTTTAGTTCTTTTGATAGTCCATCAGTTCATCTACTGGGAAATAATCCAAACTGTACAATAGATTAGTTTTTTACAGGGTTTAAAATCTCAAATCATAATAAAAGCAGAGCAATGCCCTTGAAAGAAAATGGCCTAGTGAAAAAGTCAGCTTAAAGCTCAACATTCAGGAAACTAAGATCATGGCGACCGGTCCCATCACTTCATGGCAAATAGATGGTGGAACAGTGGAAAAAGTGGCTGACTTTATTTTGGGGGGCTTCAAATTCAATGCAGATGGTGATTGCAGCCACGGAATTAAAAGATGCTTACTCTTGGAAGGTAAGTTATGACCAATGTAGACAGTATATTAAAAAGCAGAGACATTACTTTGCCAATGAAGGTATAGCCAAGGTTTTGGTTTTTTCAATAGTCATATGTGGATTGAGAGTTGTACTATAAAGAAAGCTAAGCACCGAAGAATTGATGCATTTGAACTGTGGTGTTGGAGAAGACCCGTGAGAGTCCCTTGGACTCAAGGTGATCCAACCAGTCCATCCTAAAGGAGATCAACCCTAGGTGTTCATTGGAAGGACTGATGTGGAAGCTAAACTTCAGTACTTTGGCCACCTGATGTGAAGAGCTGACTCATTTGAAAAGACCCTGATGCTGGGAAAGATTGAGGGCAGGAGAAGGGGATGGCAGAGGATGAGATGGTTAAAGACATCACCGAATCAATGGACGTGGGTTTGGGTGGACTCCGACAGGTGGTGATGGACAGGGCAGCCTGGCGTGCTGCAGTTCATGGGGTCCCAAAGAGTAGGACATGACTAAGAGGCTGAATTGAACTGAAATGAAATGGCCTAGAAGAATAAATAAAATGTCATATGGATATCATTATATGTATATGCATTTGTAAGGGAAATTAATGAAAACATACAGAAGGCTTACAGTTTGCTGAAACAGAAAGTGCACTCCCTCAGAGCTGAATATATATATATATAACCTAGAAAATATGCTTTCTCAGCTTCTGATGACTTCTAAAGAAGGGGTCCCCAGACTTTCATCTCCAGCCTGCTGTGGACACCCTTTCACTTTCCTCCTCAAATTCCCTCCATGAAATCTCTTCCCTAGGTTATAAAACACATCTTGGGCTTCTGGTTCAGACAAGATGACATTTATCTCTGTGCCCACTCCTTTGTTTGTTCTGGAAATAAGAAGAGACCACTAAAGGAGACCTCTGATAGTTGGCAAGAAGAAGGTGAACTAGTTTAGGGCCTTAAGAACGGAAGAGCAACACAGCAGCACCTAAGAGATGACAAGCCAGGCCCAGCATTCCTGACCTCCAGCCTAGATCAGAAGGCAGCCTGAGTAGGGCTGTTCCTCCCAAGGAACAAATGTGAAGGAACACCAGCTGGTGGTTTAGCTGCTAGGCTGTGCCTGACTCTTAAGGACCCTATGGACTGTAACCCACCAGGTTCCTCTGCCATGGAATTCTCCAGGCAAGGATACAGATTCCCATGTCCTCCTCCAGAGGATCTTCCCAACTCAGAGACTGATCTGGGTCTTCACAAGGCAAGTGAATTCCTTAATGTCTGAGGCATCAGGAAAGCCCAAGAAACTCAATAATCACATGGATATTTGGAAAATAAAAGGATAAAAACTGCTATTAACATTTGATAAAGTAGACTTTAGAGCAAAGAAAATATCTACAAACAAAGGAATACAAGGACTTTACATATTTGAAAAAGAGTCCATTCAGCAGGAATTCATAATAATCCTAAATATGTATACACCAAACAACACAACCTCAAAATACTTGAAGGAAAAATAGATACATCATCTGAATATTCCTATAAATGTTAATGAGATTGAAACTGTGACATAAAACTTTTGAAAAAGAAATAATCAATCCAAGATAGTTTGACCAGAGAATTCTAATAAATATTTTAAAAATTAAGATCAATTTGATATAATATTTTAAAGAAAATGAAAGAGTAGGAAACCATTCTCAGCTAATGAGATGGGGCCAATATTGATCTATAGAAATGATGGTTGTGTTTGATATTCTTGATATGTCCTTTGGGAACCCTGTTGATCATTTTCTATTATGTTATGAACATTTGGAAGCTGAGAAGACCAGACTTTATCCCTCTAGCTCTCCTTGCATCTGACTTCTAATTGAATTTGGCCAGGGGTGGACAAAAGAGATTGGTGAGTCAGTGGAGAAAGAGATCAGTAGATTAATTCTTTCCTCTGACTCCTTTCTTGCTGGGAAGTGGCCAAGTTGCTCCACTGAAGCCCAGAGCTCTGGTCAGAGGCCCTCTCTTTTAGCCGCAGCTATGTACAAGACTCTTTAGAGACTGCAATATCCATTCTCTTCCTTTGCCCTGTCGGCCTATAAGTGTTCATGCATCCATGTTCTTGTATCTCAAAGAGTTTTCCTTTTAAGCTGTCCTTAGTTCTGATACGACTTCCAAATCCTTAAAGTTCCTTGCATGTTAGTCGCTCAGGCATGTCTGACTTTTTGTGATTCCCCAGGGACTGTAGCCTACAAGGCTTCTCTGTCCAAAGGTTTCTGCAGACAAGAATGCTAGAGTGGGTAACCATTCCCTTCTGCATGGATCTTCCCTGCCCCAAGGGTGTAGCCCAGGTCTCCCACATTGCAGGCCACCAGGGAGTCCAGTTTCCTTTATTTTCCTTACCTGTGTAAATCATCTTGATTTCTGACGATGATGGGGGTGGCTATGGAGCTGCTAGATAAGATGGTCCCTCAAAGATCTAATGCTAAACTGCTTACAACAGGAGGGGACATCTTTTCTCCTGACTCCAAAATCATAAATACAAGAACATGTCACAGGTCATGTAAAAATAAGTGCTGAGAAATCAGTGATTTAAGAATGACTTGGTCAAAGTGCACAAACTTTAAGCTGTAAGATGATAAGGTCTGAGGATCTAATGTGTAACCTGGTGACTATGGTTTGTAATGTGTTGTTGACATTTGTGGGGCTTCCCAGGTGGTGTTAGTGGTAAAGACCCCTCCAACAGTGCAGGATGCATAAGAGACATGGGTTGAATCCCTGGATCAGGAAGATCCCCTGGAGGAAGGCATGACAACCAACTCTAGTATTCTTTCCTGGAGAATCCCCATGGACAGAGGAGCCTGGCAAGCTATATAGTCCATAGGGCCACAAAAAGTTGGACATGATTGAAGTCAGTTAGCATACATGTAAGAGAGTTACACTTGAATGTTCTCACCAAAAAGATTGTGAAAGTTAAATATGTGAGGTGATATTAATAGATATGTTAATTAAATCAATGAGGAAATCCATTGATCATGTAAACCTATTTAAATTATAATGTATACTTTAAATATCTTGCCATTTTACCTGGAAATCATCTTTTATAAAACTGAGAAAAGAAAAAAAACAAGAATTTCAATACTTTTTATATCATATTATAGATATTTCAGCCATTAATCTTAGTATGTAAAAGGGTTTTTTTTTTATTCAAGATAATAAACAATGGGATTCACTGGATATTCAGAAAAGGAAGAATCCTTGGAAATTATCTAGAAAATCCTTTCATATTAA
>SJYF01000444.1:834685-844839 GCA_006410515.1 Procapra przewalskii
TTATATGTCTCCTTTTTAAGAATGATTTCTTTTATTTTCATCACCTAATTTTAAATAAGCATTTATTCTTAGGTACCATGCCCCTTTAAAATAACTAAAAGCAGATAAACCTCGTAAATGCTATCTTATACTTAATTAAATTATCATTCTTCTGGTAAATTGGAAATAGAATGATATTCAGATCTCATTCAGGAGGGTAAAATCTATATTTTATCAGTTCTCTTGTCCAAACTCAATTCTTGCTCACTTCAGTCTTAAATTCTGCTTACTTACAAAGGACACACAGGAAAAGTAATATTAAAATCATGCTAGCAAGGGTCTATGATTTTATGCTTCTGTTGGCCAAAGGTAAGGCCATGAATAATTTCTGAAATATTACAATACATCACGGAAGCATGAAGGTCTAGTTCTACTGTCAAAGAGGAGATGCTTGGAGATGGTTCAAAACCTAAGCTCCATGAGTTTTAAGGATGTACTCCCGACCACACAAGTAAATTTAGTCCCTAAAAAGTCAAAGTCAGGAAGTTGCAGGCCTTGTTTGCAGAGCCAATGACATTGTCTTGGGTGCTGACCAGGTGATATTCTTGTATTACCATTTGGAGATTTATTGGCTATTTATTCAAAGAAACAAACATAACAAGAGGATTAAAGATGCATAAAAGGAGAAGAGTTGTCAAGGTGCCTAGAAGAAAGGCTAGCCAGGAGAACCAGGCCCCCACGCTGATAATTGTCAGAGACTCTAACAGTGAGGGTCTTACAGACAGAGCAGAACAAGTGGATAATACCACTGTTCTGGGATCACTGCTGTTTTGCGGTCAAAGACATATATTTTTGTCTTTAAGCAGAGTCATCACAGCTCCTGATGTGGTCCTGGTTACACACATGCAGACCAAGGGCCACAAGCACCTGTGATGTTACATCAGGAAGTGAACAGATGAGTGTATTGGTGCCCAGTCACCTGCATCTTCTAATAATGGGACCTGGGAAAGTTACTTGCTTTCTCCAAGTCATCACATTTTTATTAACATAACTAAATGATAAGGCTATCTCACAGGGTTCCTGTGAAACACACATTTTAAGATATTTTAAAGCCTTTGGGAAAGTATCAAAGACATGCATGGGATTACTAAGGTGAGTGAGCAGATCCAAGGTACAGTATCCTTTTTTCTTAGTATTCTCTCTGTACTCAACAATAGTCACGTGTTTATTCTTAACCCCAGTGTGATGGTAAACCACACAGATAAACTGTACTTTTCTTGTCATTTCAGTGTCTAAAATTCAAGCATTAGTAGATGTAGAGTAAAAAGTTGCAAACTCCTAGAGGGCCTCTCATTGCTCAGAGTCTGGAGAGTCCCAACATTAAACTGTCTTACAAGAATGGCCCAAACACTCTGACTCAGAATTAAGTTCTAAATGTTTGCAGAGCACAGAAGTACTTCTGGGAGCAATTCAAAAATACAGGGAGTAACCTACTTCTCCAGCTATCTGTCTGTGCAAATATCATCATCCGTCTAAATCTACACAGAAGGCGCTCCTTCTTCCCCACCCCAGCTTCTACAGCAACAACTCCTGCTCACAGCAACAGGGAAAGAGAAGGCTTCCTTCCACAGGATGGATTTGGTAACCTCAGGTGATGAGATCATCTCAGAATGGCTCATGGTTTTATTTAAACAGAGTCCTGCCTGCTGCTGCTGCTGGTCATGTCAAATCTGCTCCTGTGCCAAGGCAACCCATGTCTGTCCTGCGGTCCTGACGTGTCTGCCACCTCCCTGACATCCCTTACAGACTTGCATATTGAAGTTGCCTGGCTGTCCCACGACTTCCATAACCTTTCCACAATTATGTTCAAGGAGTTTGTAAGTACTCTGGTGGTGGCTTAGTTCCTAAATCATGTCCGACTCTTGAGACCCCATGGACTGTAGCCCGCCAGGCTCCCAGAAGGCAACTTCACCTAAGTGATGGGGCTATACTATCCTTTAAACAAGAAGGCAGTGAAAACACATTCTCTCCGTCAGAGAAGCCGTCAGTTCATAAGATGTGGAAATCGAAGAAAGGATCAGTTTTGTGAAATCTCAAAGTTTCCTAAGAAGTGCAATATAATTTTAAATTTCCTTTCATTCATTTTCTTTTTTAAAGAAGCAAAATAAATTTTTTTGTGTTTGTCAGCTAGGAATGCCATAAAAGAATACAATAGACTCAGTGGAATAATCAACAGAAGTCCAAGATCAGGGTGCCAGCAAGGTGAGGTTCTGGTAAGGACTCTTTCTTCCCAGGCTGGCTTCTCCGTGAGTCCTCACAAAGGGTGGGGAGTGGGGAAGAGAGATAAAGGAAAAGACACAGAGACACAGAATTCTCTGGTGTTTTGCTTCATGAAGACACTAAACCTATTGGATGACTGTTCCACCCTAAGAGCTCCTTTACCGTTAATGGGCTTCACTCGTGGCTCAGATGGTAAAGAATCTGCCTGCAATGGGAGAGACTTGGGTTCTATCCCTGGGCCTGGAATATGCCCTGGAGAAGGGAATGGCAAGCCACTCCAGTATTCTTGCATAAGAAATCCCATTGACAAATGAATCTGGTGGGCTATAGACCTTGGGATCCCAAAAAATCAGAATCCTTTTTGAAACACAGTATTTTAGCAGTTAGGTCTCTAACACATGAATTTGAAGAATACACATTCAGTCCACAATACTACCTGACACAAAGCACTTTTAGGTGGGACTGGGGAAAGGAAGCATATTGATTTTCTGGTCCTTCAAGGCCTCCATGGGCTTTCTTCTCCAGGCTCAGAGTAAATAGCCAACAAATGAGAACTGCTCTGCAGTGAGAAGGCAAAGGCACCCCACTCCAGTACTCTTGTCTGGAAAATCCCATGGATTGAGGAGCCTGGTAGGCTGCAGTACATGGGGTCGCTAAGAGTCAGACACGACTGAGCGACTTCATTTTCACTTTTCACTTTCATGCATTGGAGAAGGCAATGACAACCCACTCTAGTGTTCTTGCCTGGAAAATGCCAGGCACGGGGGAGCCTGGTGGGCTGCTGTCTGTGGGGTGGCACAGAGTTGGACACGACTGAAGTGACTTAACAGCAGCAGCAGCCGCAGCTCTGCAGTGAACTGATTGGATAGAATATGTTAAATTAAGCTGAATCCTGGTCACAGAAACGAATACTGGTAGTTTTTTAAAGCTACAAATTATTCTTTTAAGATTTGCAGTGACTAGGTTTCAAGCTACAATAGAAGGGGTGTTTACAATTGGAAACAATTATTCTTTTTCTGAGGAAGGTATATGAAAGTTGTATGTTCATTCTTTTAGGTCAATCAAGGAGCACACAGTAGAGCAGACAGCTAATAAAAGGCAGTGCTAGAGGTTTCTATTAAATTCACATAGTTCTTTTTACTCACCAGATTTTCTTTCATCCTCCATTTGACTGTCCATTTTTTTTCCCCAACTCTTCCAGGTAAACAAGAGATTAAATGGTTAAATATAGGTGAATGCATGCATTCTAAGTCACTTCAGTTGTGTCTAATGCTTGCAATCCTACTGACTGTAGCCCAACATGCTCCTCTGTCTTAGGATTCACCAGGCAAGAATACTGGAGTATGCTGCTGTACCCTCTTTCAAGGGATGCTCCTCACCTAGGGATCAAAGCTGAGTTTTCTTATATCTCCGGCATTGGCTGGAATATTCTTTATTTTACTACTACCATCCCCTGGGAAGCACCAAATATTGGTACATATGTACTATATTTGCTTCAAATAGTAAAAAGAAAAAAAAAGATAATAATAAAATAGAGAAGGTAAAAGGTTAAACTTAGAAAACTTATTTGTAAAATCATTTTTATAGAAACATTGTATAGAAAAGTAGAAAAAGAATGACTTTCAAATTTTTGATGACCCCCCCCATTAAAAAAATTCCACCTCTATCAAAGATGTTAATGTTGTTAATGGGTTCATCTACTGAATGTCCAACAACACTAATTGCCTGATCACTTTCAGAATGAAAAATATGCCCAGGGCAAAGTGTACCATATCAATGCCACCAACAGCTGCCACACCAATTTCTTCTATTTTCCTGAAGAAAGACCTAAAGCCCACCAGCTGAACGTGAGTCTTTCACCTACGTTTTCATCATTTCAGATGAGACAGTATGTAGGTTACCAGACCTACAGATCATTAGAGGTTATGGTAACTGTACATGCAGAAAAAAGTGGAGGCATAAGCAATTGAAGATAAATTATATTATGCAGTTCATGAAGCATGAGCAAAATCAAGGGATGACCAAAGATTTGTAGTAGAAAGATAACTAACTGATCTATAAATGGTCCATGCAGGCAACTTTAGTTCAGCCAATGAATTAGACACAGGATTGCAGCTATTATTCTGTATGAAAACAGAAAATGAATGGGAAAGTCCATGCGTAAAATATAAGATTGCAAAATTCCTGAATATGAAAGAAACACACCCGAGTTTTGAGTACTCCTGGTTACTAGTGACTCCTACTTCAGAAACCTAAACTGCACCACCCAAGCCCTCGCACCTGCCTTTCAACGCTCTCCTGATTCTGCTTGTACTTCTCTGACATCTCCTTCATTTGTCATTCTCAATGACTCCTCTGTCACCTTTTATTCTTAATTTGGAAGTCTCCCCCACAATGGCCTATAAAACATTGCTTTGCTTCTCATGTCTGCAAAAATTGCCTCTGTTCTGAGGACACCACAGTTTACATATCAAGCCTCAATCATTTATTGCAGCTCCAAATTTTCACTGCTATAATCTCTCTTCTCTGATTCTCTGCATTATCACTTTTCCTAACATTTAAAATACTTTTACATGCACCCCCCCCTTAAAATAAATCTTCTCTCTCTACAACCTTCTTAACAATACCAGCATTGTTTTCCTCTGTTAAGCTCATTAATAATGAGGGTGAGCAAGTAAAGGAAAAAGGACAAAGAGGAAGAAGAGGAGGCATTGTTCAGTAAGCTTAAATTTAAAGTTTATTGAGAGTTCCTACATGGCCTCACATTTTACTCAGCACTTTAGGTGCATTACTATATTTAATCCTATTCAGTTTTCTGTTCTTTACCAGTAAGACAGTTCATGGCTGTGAAGAAATCAAGCATATTAGCTAGAGATCTTCAGCCCCCGGGGTTTTTCAGGCTCAATTCTGCTAGTAGTAGAGAACTAGGGGGGAAACCCTCCATTGTGAATCCCACTGATGCTGTTACTAAAGACAACGCTGTGCCATTTTCTGCCCAGAGACATGTCAACAACACAGACTCTTCTGATGTCAGCAGGGGGCTGGTGTGGGATCAACTGAGGAGGGAAGCCTCTTTAGGAATTCCATTTCTTCTTTCTTGTCTCCTTGTTGTAATATCATAAAACAATTACCGATCAAAAATCAATACGAAGGACTCATCTGATTCATTAATATGAAAGAATCACTGGGTGACATTGATGTGGGCACAGGTGGAATCCCTCCTTCCTGGGTCAGGCACTGCAGGCACATACTGACTTGCCATAAAATACTTCGATTCTCTCACGCAAATATACAAACACAAAAGAACTCACTGAGTGGTGGTAGAATTCAGAGGAAAAAAGAGAGTTCTTCATGTTATACATTAGAACACATCAGAAGAATCAGTTCCTAAAATAACCTAGATTTTAAATATTTCAGCAAAGTGCGAAATAACAGCTTATATTTTATAATTTTGCAACTTTTACTACCTTCAAAAATCTTTGCATGCACATAGGAATAACCAAAAGTTTTTTAGGTCAGCTGCTCTGAGCAAAGATCACATGTTACCAAAACCACTGAATTATGATTTATTTTAATGAGACTGTTTCTTATGGTTGCTTAGAATGAAACCATTACTAAGTGGACACTCGTGTTACTGTACTCCTGGAATAATCCTCTGTATCATCTAGTCAAGGAGCTGAAGAGTATGAAAGAATTGTCAGAGTCTTTCCTATCAAGTGCCATGGAGATTGCGGACATGTCAGAGAGACTTCAAGCATTCATAGAGAGTCACTTCAGGAAGGTGAGCATCCTGCAGAGGGCTTTCTTGCTTTGTTCATGAACGAAAGTGTTGACCTCTGTAATGTGTAAGGAGTTTGGAAATATCTCATTTTGTAAGAAAAAGATTCATGACTTCTATATGCTAGACTGCTACTGCACAAAACAGGAGCCTAGTCATTCATAGTCATAGCTTCTACTGTAAAGGAATCAGAATTTCACTGCAGTTTTTGACGTGTGCAGCCTTCCCTGCATTGCACGCAATTCCACCAAAAGCTTGCCTCTTCCTGGGCACAGGTGGTTGAAATATTTTCAAGAGTAATAGTTCTAGAGAACTGAATTTCCAAGATCAGCATTTGTCTTTAAAGTAACCCAGGACGTATGCCATTGAAGTTCCACTTGTCTTCTTCCTCTGTTCTCAAATCAACGGATGTTAGTGGGTAGAAGAAAAGAGAAATTCAAAACTAACCTGGAGTTACGTATCTACTTTTTAGATTTCTAATAGTTTTCTCATAAGCTGGCTCCAAAATCCATATATAGAGAGTTTTATATTCATATGTCTTCCCCAAATCTTTATTTGATAATTAGAAGAAAAAAAGATAAGCAAATACTAATAAAATGCATAAGAAGTCATTATCATTTGGGTATTTAGTTTATTGTTCCAGTCCTGAGGATGCTGCGCGATGCTCCCAGTGTCTGGTCAGGACTCCCATACCTGAAGTCCCGCGATGGAGATAGTCGTTATTCTGAATTGTATAACCTGTTCCACTGCCTGCGCAGGGATTCAGGTAAAGTTGACATGTACTTCAAGATCCTGGCATGCCGAGCCCGCAAAACGTGCTAAATCCATGGCCATCCCATCCAGCTCTGAGGTGGTGATAATGATCTGTCCCATAGCAAGCTTCTTTGAAATTTACAGCTTTTTAATGCATGTTCTGTCATGGGTCTCCTCTTAAAAAATAAACACAACTCTTTAGAGATGTCAAAATCTAAGAGGGCAATTTCTTAATACTTCTTATGTTCTTTTAAGAGTAAATCAAAAGCAAATCCACTCCTACAATTGAGAGAATGAAGCGCCTACTAAAATTAGTCACAAATAGCAAAACCTGGCATTACAAAGAAGACCATTAAGAGATTATGTAAGAATCACAGCCAATTATCTGGGTCAAATTATTAGAATCAAAGAATTAGACAGTTCCTCATGGTTCTGGTCATGCTACAGAGAAGACTGAATTCTCAGGATTCTTTATAAAATCCAGCCACACACTGTCAGCCAACTATCACACTGTTACACCAGACAAGATAAGTGCTTTGCACTTTTGTGTAAATAGCATGAGGTTTACTGAACTGTCTAAGCATTGTTAGGATGCTGTCTTAGTCCTTTTGGGTTGTTATAACAAAATATCACAGGCTTAAAAACAATGGAAATGGATTTTCACAGCGTGGTCATACAGAGTCCTTTCTGGTCACACACTTCTTAGTGTATCATCACATGGAGGAGGGGGGGGTCAGGACCTCTGAATGTCTCATATATAAAAGCACTCAACTCATTGAAGAGGCTCCATCCTTATAACTCCATCACCTCAGGCCCCACCTATGGATGCCATAACCATTGGAATCCGGGTTTCATCATATGAAAATTCTGGGGGACACAAAGGCTGAGACCATAGCAGATACAAAGGTGATCTGGCTCATCCTCCTCCAGAGCTGTTGTCACCCACACTCCACTGCATCCTCATCTCCTGCATCAGCTTGCACCCATTCCACACATTCCATCACTCTGGGTTTCCCAAGTCCCGGTCAGTCAAGTGTCAGCTCCATCTCATATTCAGCCTATTCAGTGTTTCCCTCTCCCCTGCTGAGGCCCAGGANNNCCAGGGAGTGCAGATGTGTCCATTTCTGCAAGGCTCCTTCTCTCTCTCTCTCTGGATCTTCATTCCTTGGGCCATGTTGGAACAGGGTAGATGGTAACGAGATGGGAAAGTTCTGACATCACTGACTGGCATGGTGCTGTTGTAGCCTTCTCTTGGTTCAAACAGACTAATCTGAAATTCCCCCTGACTAACAAGTGTTTCTCTTGAGGGGGTATCCTTGTGATTTTCCAGGACATTCACAAGTTGGGGATCCCCAAATTCATAGTTTCCTTTTTAGTCAGAGGAAATGTTCTGGAACCCACAGCTCCCCACCTGCAGTAGTCACCAGAGCCTCTATTTCCCTCACTCTGCAAGCACCATCTGGAGAATATTAAGCAGCCCAGAGTCAGCTGCCTACTAGCTGACACACAGGAAACCCATGTATCATAAACACTCTGAAGGATTGAATGGCAGAAATCCTGGTGTGCATCTGTCCCCCAGCTGGGGATTCTGGACAATTGTCCAAGTGGTCACATAGACACTGAGTATATCAGAAAGCTGGATTGAAAACCACATTACATGAGAAGTGAGATGCCATTCTCTCCTCCTTTTAGAGTAACTATCCTTGTCATTAATTATTTAGCCTTACAAGCATGCCCTAGTAGGTCCCAGATTATTAAATCCTCCAAATAGACTGAGTCTTTTGAGACTGGAGCAATGTGACTCAATTAGGGATGCTCAGCTTGTTGAAGGAAGGTGAAGTCACTCAGTTGTGTCTGACTCTTTATCTTAAAGATATATAAGTAAATCTAAGAATGATTATGTCACTTATCTAAACTTATAAAACTTGATGCAAAAGTAGCAAAAGAAACCAGGTATCCTAGGGTTAGGTGAATCTTTATAGAATTACCTAACAAATGCAAATATCTCCTATGCTCTGCAAAACTTGAATCTTCTCTCTTTCACAGAACTAATCATATTCCACCTTGTATTCATTGTCCAGTTAGCATAAGTTTTACTAAGTAAATTGAATTCCTTGAAGGTTCAATTCTGGCATGTCTGTTCTTCTTACTCTATATTCTCACATGTGGCTAAAGCTCTTTATAAATGTCTTCTCCCTGGAACACCCTCTCTCTCTTACATGATTACCTCCTTGACATCTTTCAGATCTCAGTAAAAACCACTTCCTGCAAACAGCGTTTCCTGACTCTGACACAGCTCAGGTCTCCTCATTATGTGGATATATGGCATTCTGTGCTTCTCCTTCTCGACAGGTATCCCGATTGTGGCACAACATTTAACTTTGAAATTCACCTCATTTCTATTTTACTATTAAAATTTAAGTCCTAATTTACAAAGTCCACATGTGTGATCTTCACTGCTGTCCATTATTTGCATCCAACAGGCCTTCCTTATGTGTTTGTTCAATGAAACACTTTTATTTATGCAGAATAAAATTTCAGTGAATTTTTGAGCTGCTCTCACAGCATACAGTGAACTAAAACCTGTTCAATCTTTTATTCCACCTACACTAGCCCTCAGAGTCTCATGTCCTAAGATAAAATGATAATCAAGTCACTGACAAAAAGGCCAAATAGGACAGAATCTTAACTGCTATTCCAGATAAAGTTTCCTTTGTGTTATTTTTTTTTCTTTCAGAAAGAACTTGCATTCTAGATTGCTTTCAGGTGAATAGAAACAGGACTGATATGTTAATGGGAAAAAAACACTGTGGCAGTAAACAAAAGTAGACGATCACGCATCTTCTGTATAGTTAAGAATCATTTTGTTGGGAGCTGTTGGCTCAGACAGTAAAGAGTCCTCCTGCAGTACAGGAGACCTGGATTCCATCCCTAGTCAGGAAGATCCCTGGAAGAGGGCATGCCAAACTACTCTAGTATTCTTGCCTAGAGAATCTCCATGGACTGAGGAGCCTGGTGGGTCATCAGACCACAGAGTCGTAAAGTGTTGGACCTGACTGAGCAACTACGCATAGCAAAATTGTTCAAGGTGACATACTGACATTTAGAAACAGTTTCTCTCACTAGTGTGCTTAACTACAACTTCTGCTTTTCAATGAAAGACCAAAGATAAAAGTAGTATTCCCTAACAATCAAGTAATTATTTCTATCAAGGAATTTTTCTTAAAGCTAAGCTAGAGAAATGCACTGTGAGACAGAGCAGATAATGTGAAGTAGAAGAGATCCAAACACGGAAGCTTCATGACCAATCGATAATTTTCTTTTCAGGAGAAAGAATAAAACCTCAGTTTGGGATCATGTTTTA
>SJYF01000444.1:861186-876215 GCA_006410515.1 Procapra przewalskii
GTCACAGATTAGTGAGTTCACTCCCCAACTGCTTCAAATGCCTCCCCCGTCCCAGTGGATGGCCTTGGACGAGGGGATCTCTCCCCTGAGCTTCAGCTCCCTCTCCCCCGGGTGCAGGCTTGTCCCCTTGCTCTCCTCCTTCTTTCCCCTTCCTCCTTGTCCCTTCTTTGCTTTGTCCTACCAAGTTCTATATGGATCTGGATATTCCTTCTCAGAATTCAGGGAGTCCTGCAAGTGTTCACCTGGTCTTCTGTGAGAACTGCTGCATCTTTAGACGTTCTTGATGCCTTGCAGAGAGAGGTGTACCCCACTTCCACCTACCATTCTGTCATCTTGTCCACCCCCATTTGTACATGTATTAGGAACGAGTTTCCCTTTCTGTTAAGTAACATTGCCATCACCACACATGTTTAACTTTTGCTTTTGAGGAGAACACAGGTAAGCTCCAGTCTCTCCAGTTCAATCAGTCATTCGGTCATGTACCACTCTGTGTGACCCCAGGGACTGCAGCATGCCAGGCTTCCTTATACATCCCCAACTCTCAGAGCTTGTTCAATCTCATGATTAGATCATAAAGCTCAAACTTCGATCCTCACCTTCTTAGTATTTATACATGAAAATATGTAATCTTTAACCCTCTAGTCTTTGGCAATCATTTTTCTTCTCTGATTTCCTTTTTTTTTTTTTTGAAACGCCTTGTAGTTGAGATCATATGGCATTTGTCTTTCTCTGATGAAGTTTACTTAGTGTAATGTTCTCCAGTTTCATCCATGTTGTCACAAATGGAAGAATTTATTTCTTTTTCTAATGGCTAAATAATATTTACCTATATATGTCACATCACATTGATTTAATCCATTCACCTGTTGAAAGATACTCAGGTTGTTCCTATACCAAGTCTACTGTGAATAATGCTGCAATGAACATGGGAATACAGATCTGTCTTTGAGACAATGATTTCATTTCCTTTGACTACATATCCAGAAATGGGATAACGCATCACATAAACGTTCTCTTTTAAATTTCTTGAATAAATTCCACAGTATGTTTCCATGGGAGTTGCACCCGTATACATACCTACCAACAGTGCATAAGCACTCCTTTTTCTCCTCATCCTCAATACCATTTGTTATTTCTTACATTTTTGCTACTAGACATTCAAACAGGTAAGAGGTGATATCTCCTGTGCTTTTGATCTGCATTTCCTTTGATTATTAGTGATGCTGAGCATCTTGTCATATATCTTTTGATTGTCTATATGTCTTATTTGTAGGAAAATGTCTATTCCTTAAAGATCTAGCATACATTATATTTACTATATTCCAATATATGAAACTCAGTTGCCTAGCTATATATCAACAACAAACTATCAGAAAGTGGAATAAAAAAAACAATTACATTTACTCTTGCATCAGGAAGAGATAAAACACTTAGAAATAAACTTAGGAAGGTGTTGAAAGATTTTATGCAAAACCTTTAAGACATTGATAAGAGAAATTTTATGAGTTAAAGAATGGGAAAGACTAGAGATCTCTTCAAGAAAATTAGAGACACCAAGGGAACATTTCATGTAAGATGAGCTCGATAAAGGACAAAAATGGTATGGACCTAACAGAAGCAGAAGATATTAAGAAGAGGTGTCAATAATATACACAAGAACCGTACGTACAAAAAAGATCTTCAAGACCCAGATAATCATGATGATGTGATCACTAATCTAGAGCCAGACATCTTGGAATGTGAAGTCAAATGGGCCTTAGAAGCATCACTACAAACAAAGCTAGTGGAGATGATGGAATTCCAGTGGGGCTGTTTCAACTCCTGCAAGAAGATGCTGTCAAAGTACCGGACTCAATATGCCAGCAAATTTGGAAAACTCAGCAGTGGCCACAGGACTGGAAAAGGTCAGTTTTCATTCCAATTCCAAAGAAAAGCAATGCCAAAGAATGCTCAAACTACTTCTCAACTGCACTCACCTCACATGCTAATAATGTAATGCTCAAAATTCTCCAAGCCAGGCTTCAGCAATACGTGAACCATGAACTCCCTGATGTTCAAGCTGGTTTTAGAAAAGGCAGAGGAACCACAGATCAAATTGCCAACATTCCTGGATCATGGAAAAAGCAAGAGAGTTCCAGGAAAACATCTATATCAGCTTTATTGACTATGCCAAAGCCTTTGACTGTGTGGATCACAATCAACTGTGGAAAATTCTGAGAGAGAGATGGGAATACCAGACCACCTGACCTGCCTCTTGAGAAATCTGTATGCAGGTCAGGAAGCAACAGTTAGAACTGGACATGGAATAGCAGACTGGTTCCAAATAGGCAAAGGAGTACGTCAAGGCTGTATAATGTCAGCCTGCTTATTTAACTTATATGCAGAATATATCATGAGAAACTCTGGACTGGAAGAAACACAAGCTGGAATCAAGATTACCAAGAGATATATCTATAATTTCAGATATGCAGATGACACCACCCTTATGGCAGAAAGTGAAGAAGAGCTAAAAAGCCTCTTGATGAAAGTGAAAGAGGAAAGCAAAAAAGTTGGCTTAAAGTTCTATATTCAGAGAACGAAGATCATGGCATCTGGTCCATCACTTCATGGGAAATAGATGGGGAAACAGTGGAAACAGTGTCAGACTTTATTTTTTGGGGGCTCCCAAATCACTGCAGATGGTGACTGCAGTCATGAAATTAAAAGACGCTTACTCCTTGGAAGAAAAGTTATGACCAACCTAGATAGCATATAAAAAGCAGAGACATTACTTTGCCAACTAAGGTCCATTTAGTCAAGGCTAGACAGTTTTTCCTGTGGTCATGTATGGATGTGAGAGTTGGACTGGGAAGAAGGCTGAGTGCCGAAGAATTGATGTTTTAGAACGGTGGTGTTGGAGAAGACTCGTGAGAGTCCTTTGGACTGCAAGGAGATCCAACCAGTCCATTCTGAAGGAGATCAGCCCTGGGATTTCTTTGGAAGGAATGATGCTAAAGCTGAAACTCCAGTACTTTGGCCACCTCAAACGAAGAGTTGACTCATTGGAAAAGACTCTGATGCTGGGAGGGATTGGGGACAGGAGGAGAAGGGGACAACAGAGGATGAGAAGGCTGGATGGCATCATGGACTAGATGAACATGTGTGTGTGTGAACTCCAGGAGTTGGTGTTGGACAGGGAGGCCTGGTGTGTTGCGATTCATGGGGTCACAAAGAGTCAGACACGACTGAGTTACTGAACGGAACTGAAAGATATGTAAAGTTAGGTTATCTATTCAATGTGTTTCTTGAGGTAGGATTTGTATTAATATAAACTTCCCTCTTAGAACTGTTTTTGTTGCATCCTATAGGTTTTAGATCATCATGTTTTCAGTGTTCTTTTTTTCTAGGAATATTTTTATTTCCTTTATTTCTATAGTAATCTGTTCATTATTTAGAAATGTGTTTTTTAATCAACATGTGTTTGAGTTCTTTATATATATATATTTCCTATAATCGATATCTACTATGATAGTACTCTTGCTTGGAAAATCCCTTGGATGTAGGAGCCTGGTAGGCTGCAGTCCATGGGTTTGCCAAGAGTCGGACACGACTGAGCGACTTCACTTTCACTTTTCACTTTCATGCATTGGAGAAGGAAATGGAAACCCACTCCAGTGTTCTTGTCTGGAGGATCCCAGGGACAGAGGAGCCTGGTAGGCTGCCACCTATGGGGCCGCACAAAGTCGGACACGACTGAAGCGACTTAGCAGCAGGAGCAGTAGCAGTATCATAGTGTTGTGGTCAGAGAAAATTCTTGATATTATCTCAATTTCCTTAAATTTACTGAGGTTTGATTTGTGACCCAAGATGAGGAGAATGTTCCATGTGCACTTGAGAAAAGAGTGTATTCTTCTGCATTTGGATGGAATGTGCTAAAGATATCAATTAGGTCTCTTTGCTCTAATATTTCCTTTTGGGCTTATGTTTCTTATTAATTTTCTGTTTCCTTGATCTGTCCATTGGTATAGGTGTGGTGTTAACATGCCTTACTATTATTGTGTTACTGTCAATTTCTCCTTTTTGTCAGTTAGCGTTTACAGTATGTATTGAGGTGTTCCTATGTAGGGTACATAAATAGTTAACATTGTTATGTCTTTTTCTTGGACTGATCCCTTGATCATTTGGCAGTGTCCTTCTTAATCTCTTATAATAGTTTGATTTTAAGGTCTATTTTTTCTTATACTAGAATTGCCAATCTGGCAATCTTTTGATTTCCATTTGCATGAAATATCTTTTTCCATCCTCTCACTTTCAGTCTGTATGTGTCTCTAGGACTGAAGTGGATCTCTTATAGACAGCATATATATGGGTCTACTTTTTTGTATCCATTCAGCCAGTCTGTGTCTTTGGTAAGAATTGAAGAGGATAATAGCAAATAAAACAACTGATAAAGGATTACTTACCAAAATATAAGCATCTCAGACAACTCAGTCATCAAAAGCAAAGGCAAGAACTGCAAAAATAAACTAGTGAGACCACATCAAACCCAAAACCTTCTGCACAGTAAAAGAAGCCATCAATAAAATGAAATGACAACCTATGAAATGAAAAAAAATATATTTGCAAATCACGTATTTGGTAAGGGCTTCATATCCAAGTATATATAAGAGATTCATGCAACTCAGTATTGAAAGAAATCAAACAACCTAAATTATTAAATGAGCAGAGGAAGAGTAAGTGTTTTGAAAAATGTGAAGAGTAGACTATAGATGAGAGACACTGTAAGTTTTTCCTTCCAGAAAAAAAGCCTGTGTCTTCCTGGCATTGCATCTTTATCTCCAATCACTTGTTTGGTGATTGCAGTTCATATCCTTCATTCAATAGCTATCACCCTACACTGAGCTATTTGTGCACAGAATAGCTTTATAACTATAACAAACTATTAATTACATACTTAATCTTGAGGCGTCTAAAACCCAAGGTGATTTACGGAATTTTCTACTCCATTGCTCTCTATATTCTATTTCAAAATTGAAACACCTAGTAAGGAAAAATGAGTAGGGGACCTCAATAATACATGGATAGAAAGTCAATTATACTGGGAGCATTGCAGGATTATATTTGAGGGGGATGTATTATTAATAACACTATTACAATTTTATTCCCTTTAATTCTCTGCTATACTAGTGGGTATTGATTTAAAATAGTAACACCAACATAGAGGCGCATAGTACTCACCTTGAAGTAGATTGAGAAAGACAAAGCTATGAGGCAGAAAGTGAAATCACAGCAAATTATCAATAGTAACAAAACAAGGGGAAGTACTGCCCAGAAAAAGCAAGAGTTCTCTAATTGTTTGGAGATAACACGAGCAAGCAAGATGTGAGCCAACCAGCTTAAACTGTGTATCAGAAACTGCACCAGAAGGAAAATGAAGTTCATAAAAATATGCTGATGCTAAACGCCAAATCCAGACAGTAAGAGAATAGGGTAGGGTTTATGTAGATGCTGAAAATACTCAGAGAGGCAGACATGGAAGCAAATACACGAATGAGCATCAGAAAAATCAAAGCACAAAAGGGTCTGAAAAATAAATCGTAAAGGGACTTGGTAGTCTTTCAAAAGAATAAGAGAATCAAATTAGAAAACCAAAATGTAAAGACTTGTGCACTTGATAGACCCAGGGGTTGCTCAGCAGAGAAAATTTCAGCCTTAGTGACTAGTGAACAGAAGCCTCCAGTATCAGGAACAAACACCCTGGGCAGGACTCATGACTGTGAGCTTCTGGGAACAGGCTCAGTTTCAAAGTTTGGGCACCAAACCACCTAAAAGCGAACAGAGACAAGGATTAGAGCCTTGCTGTGGCGCTGAATCAGGACAGTAGTGTTTGCTAGTTTACTTTTCTCAATCAACTATAAAGTTAATGACTCACTAACCAATGATAATTGACTCCATCAGTTTCCAGTCATATCCTCTTTAGTCATACAATGGATATCTGAACCTGTTATATGATCCCAATAACTGTTTTTATAATTGAATTTATTGATGTTTAATTGAAGAGGAATTGCTTTACAATACTGTACTGCTTTCAGCCAAACATCAGCATGGATCAGCCATAGGTATACCTATGTCTCCTGCTCTTGAATTTGTTTGCCACCTTCCTTCCCATCCCAACCCTCCAAGCTGTTACAGAAGAATATGAAGGCTTCACAAATTTGTGTGTCATCCTTGGTCAGGGGCCGTGCTAATCTTCTCAATATTATTCCAATTTTTAAATATATGTGCTACCAAAGCAAATACATGAATAAGAATTAGGGGAATGTCATCGAAATGTGTAATATAATATAAGAAACAAATCGCCAGTCCAGGTTTGATACAGGATCCTTAGGCTGGTGCACTGGGATGACCCGGAGGGATGTTATGGGGAGGGAGGTGAGAGGGGGGTTCAGGATGGGGAAAACATGTACACCCGTGCCAGATTCATGAGGATGTGTTCAGAACCAATAAAATATTGTAGAGTAATTAGCTTCCAATTAAAATAAATGAATTTAAATTAAAAAATAAATATTTTAGATACAAAAACAATTTAACAGAAAAAGGCATATAGTTAGTCATCTACCAATAAATGATCAATTACTTTAGGAATCAGAGTATTCTGCTGTATTTACTTCCTCTTATAAAATTGAATTTATACGGCCCAAAGTTTCATGAAGGAAGTAAGGATATATTTATTCATAGCACATGTATACATGCACAGAAATACATGGACACAAATACGTCTATGTAATATATGCTATTATCCTCCTTGCCTGTCACAATAAGCGCTTTAGTTGATGAGAGAGATAGTCCCAAATTTCTCCAACTTATATGTCTCCTTTTTAAGAACCATTTCTTTTATTTTCATCACCTAATTTTAAATAACCATTTGGTCTTACATACCAAGCCCCTTTAAAATAACTAAAAGCAAAGAAATCTCGTAAATGCTGATATCTTACCCTTAATTAAATTACCACTCTTCTGGTAAATTGGAAAAAGGATGATGTTCAGATCTTATTCAGGAGGACAAAATCACTATTTTATCAGTTCTCTTGTCCAAACTCAATTCTTGCTCACTTCAGTCTTAAATTCTGCTTACTTAGAAAGGACACACAGGAAAACTAATATTAAAATCATGCTAGAAAGAGTATGATTTTATGCTTCTGTTGGCCAAAGGTAGGGCCAAGAATAATTTCCGAAAATTTACAATACATCACAGAAATATGAAGTTCTAGTTCTACTGTCAAAGAGGAGATGCTTAGAGATGGTTCAAAACCTAATCTCCATGGGTTGTCAGGATATACTCCCGACCACACAAGTAAATGTTGTCCCCAAAAGTCAAAGTCAGGAAGTTGCAGGCATTGTTTGCAGAGCCAATGACGTTGTCTTTAGTGCTGACCAGGTGATATTCTTGTATGACCATTTGGAGATTTATTTGCTATTTATTCAAAGAAACAAACATAACGAGAGGATTAAAGATGCATAAAAGGAGAAGAGTTGTCAAGGTGCCTAGAAGAAAGGCTAGCCAGGAGAACCAGGCCCCCACGCTGATAATTGTCAGAGACTCTAGCAGTGAGGGTCTTATAGACAGAGCAGAACAAGTGGATAAAACCAATGTTCTAGGGTCACTTTGTTTTGCAGTCAAAGACAAAATATTTTTCTCTTTAAGCAGAGTCATCACAGCTCCTAATGTGGTCCTGGTTACACACATGGAGACCGAGGGCCACAGGCATGTGTAATGTGACATCAGGAAGTGAACAGATGAGTGTATTGGTGCCCAATCACCCCCATCTGCCAAAAATGGGACCTAGGGAAAATTACTTGCCTTCTCCAAGTCATCACATCTTCATTAGTTTAACTTGATGATCATAGAGAAGATTAAGGTTATCTCACAGGGTTCCTGTGAAACACAAATTCTAATTTGTTTTAAAGCTTTGGGGAAAGTATCAAAGACATGCATGGGGATATTAAGGTGAGTGAGCAGATCCAAGGTACAGTATCCTTTTTCTCTTAGTATTCTCTCTGTACTCAATAGTAGTGATCTCTTACCCCAGTGTGATGGTAAACAACACAGATAAATTGTACTTTTCTTGTCATTTCAGTGTCTAAAATTCAAGCATTAGTAGATGCAGAGTAAAAAAATTGCAAACTCCTAGAGGGCCTCGCTGCTCAGAGTCTGGAGAGTCCCAACATTAAACTGTCTTAAAAGAATGGCCCAAAATGTTTGCAGAGCACAGAAGTACTTCCGGGAGCAATTCAAAAATACAGAAAGTAACCTATTTCTCCAACTATCTATCTGTGCAAATATCATCATCCATCTAAATTTACACAGAAGGCGCTCCTTCTTTCCCATCCCAGCTTCTACAGCAACAACTCCTGCTCACAGCAACAGGGAAAGAGAAGGCTTCCTTCCACAGAATGGATTTGATAATCTAGTCACCTGAGTGATTATATCATCTCAGAATGGCTCATGTTTTTATTTAAGCAGAGTCCTGCCTGCTGCTGCTGCTGGTGGTCATGTCAAATCTGCTCCTGTGCCAAGGCAACCCATGCCCGTCCTGCGGCCCTGACGTATCTGTCACCTCCCTGACATCCTTTAGAGAATTGTTTATAGATGCCACCTGGCTGTCCCACGACTTCCATAACCTTTCCATAATTATGTTCAAGGAGTTTGTAAGTACTCTGGTGGTGGTGATTTAGTTAATAAATCGTGTCCGACTCTTGTGACCCTGTGGACTGTAGCCCGCCAGGCTCCCAGAAGGAAACTTCGCCTAAGTGATGGGGCTATACTATCCTTAAACAAGAAGGCTGCAAAAGCACACTCTCTCGGTCAAAGAAGCCGTCAGTTCATAAGATGTGGAAATCGAAGAAAGGATCAGTTTTGTGAAATCTCAAAGTTTCCTGAGAAGTACAATAAATTTTCAATTTCCTTTCATTCATTTTTTTAAATTTTTTTAATTATTATTTTTATTTCCCTACATTACAATACTGTATTTGTTTTGCCATACATTGACATGCGTTGGCCACAGGTGTACCCAATCTCCCAATGCCGAAGCCCCTTCCCACCTCCCACCCCATATCTCCCTGGATCACCCCGTGCGCCAGCCCCAAGGATCCTGTATCCTGTATTGAACTGGCGCTTCGTTTCTTACATGATAGTATACATGTATCTATGCCATTCTCCCAAACCAACCCACCCTCTCCCTCTCCCTCAGAGTCCAAAAGTCCGTTCTATACCTCTGTGTCTCTTCTGTTATCTCACATAGAGGGTCAAAAGAAGAAAAATAAATGATTTTGTATTTGTCAGCTAGGAATGCCATAAAAGAATACAATAGACTCAGTGGAATAATCAACAGAAATTTATTTCCTCACAGTCCAGGGGCTAGAAGTCCAAGATCAGGGTGCCAACAAGGTGAGGTTCTGGTAAGAACTCTTTCTTCCCAGGCTGGCTTCTCTGTGAGTCTTCACACAAGGTGGGGGGCGAGGGGTGGGGAAGAGAGATAGAGGAAAAGACAAAGAGACACAGAGAGAATTCTCTGGTGTTTCACTTCATGAAGACACTAAACCTATGGGATAAGTGTTCCATCCTAAGAGCTCATTTACCATTAACGGGCTTCACTGGTGGCTCAGATGGTAAATAATCAGCCTGCAATGTGAGAGACTGGAAGATTCCCTGGAGAAGGGAATGGCAAGCCACTCCAGTATTCTTGCCTGAGAAATCCCATGGACAGAGGAATCTGATGGGCTGTAGACAATGGGATTTCAAAAAGTCAGAATCCTTTTCGAAACATAGTACTTTGGCAGTTTAGGGCTCTAACACATGAATTTAAAGTATACATGTTCAGTCCACCTACTCCCTGACACAAAGCACTTTTAGGTGGGACTGGGTAAATGAAGCATATTGATTTTCTGGACCTTCAATGTCTCCAGGGGCTTTCTTCTCCAGGCTCAGAGTAAATAGCCAATAAATGAGAACTATTCTGCATTGAGAAGACAATGGCAACCCACTCCAGTACTCTTGCCTGGAAAATCCCATGAATTGAGGAGCCTGGTAGGCTGCAGTATATGGAGTCGCTAAGAGTCGACATGACTAAGCGACTTCATTTTCACTTCACTTTCATGCATTGGAGAAGGAAATGGTATCCCACTCTAGTGTTCTTGCCTGGAGAATGCCAGGGACGAGGGAGCTTCGTGGCTGCCGTCTATGGGGTTGTACAGAGTTGGACACGACTGAAGTGACTTAATAGCAGCAGCAGCAGCTCTGCAGTGAACTGGATGGATGGAACATGTGAAATAAAGCTGTATTCCAGACACAAAAATGAATACTTGTAATTTTTTAAAGCTACTAATTATTGTATTAAGATTTGCAGTGAATAGGTTTTGAGCTACAATAGAAGGGGTGTTTACAACTGGAAAAAATTATTCTTTTTCTGAGGAAGGTATTTGAAAGTTGTATGTTAATTCTTTTAGGTCATTCAAGGAGCACACAGTAGAACAGACAGCTAATAAAAGGCAGTGCTAGAGGTTTCTATTAAATTCATGTAGTTCTTTTTACTCACCAGATTTTCTTTCATCCTCCATTTGACTGTCCATTTGTTTTTATCCAACTCTTCCAGGTAAACAAGAGATTAAATGGTTAAATATAGGTGCATGCATGCATTCTAAGTCACTTCAGTTGTGTCCAATCTTTGCAATCCTACTGACTGTAGGCCAACAGGCTCCTCTGTCCATAGAATTGGCCAGGCAAGAATACTGGAGTAGGCTGCTGTATCCACTTGCAAGGGATGCTCCTCACCTAGGGATCAAACTTGAGCCTTGTTATATCTCCTGCATTGACAGGAATATTCTTTACCACTATCATCCCCTGGGAAGCACCAAATATTGGTACATACATATTTGGTCCAAATATTTTTAAAAAATGATAATAATAAAACAGAGAAGGTAAAGGTTAAACTTAGAAAAGTTATATGTAAAATCAGTTTTATAGAGACAATGTATAGAAAAGTAGAAAAGAATGACTTAAATTTTGTGATGACCCCCCGTTAAAAAAAAATTCACGTCTCTCAAGATGTTAATGTTCTGTTAATGGGTTCATCTACTGAATGCCCAACAACACTAATTGCCTGATCACTTTCAGGATGTAAAACATGCCCATGGCAAACTGTACCATATCAATGCCACCAACAGCTGCCACACCAATTTCTTTGATTTTCCTGAAGAAAGACCTAAAGCCCACCAGCTGAATGTGAGTCTTTCACCTACGTTTTCATCATTTCAGATGAGACAGTATGTAGGTTACCAGACTTCAGATCATTAGAGGTTATGGTAACTGTACATGCAGAAAAAGGTGGAGGAACCATAAGCAATTGAAGAGAAATTATGTTATGCAGTTCATGAAGCATGAGCAAAATCAAGGGAAGATGAAACATTTGTAGTAGCAAGATAAATAACAGATCTATAAATGGTCCATGCAGACAACTTTAGTTCAACCAATGAATTAGACACAGGATTGCAGCTATTATTCTGTATGAAAACAGGAAATGAATGCGAACTTCCATGTGTAAAATATAAGATTGCAAAATTCATGAGTATGAAAGAAACACACCCAGTTTTGAGTACTCCCTGTTAGTAGTGACTCCTACTTCGGAAACCTAAACTGCACCACCCGAGCCCTCGCACCTGCCTTTCAAGGCTCTCCTGATTCTGCTTGTACTTCTCTGACATCTCCTTCATTTGTCCTCCTCAATGACTCCTCTGTCACCTTTTATTCTTAATTTGCAAGTCTCCCCTACAGTGGCCTATAAAAAATTGCTTTGCTTCTCATGGCCACAAAAATTGCCTGTTCTGAGGACAACACAGTTTATGTATCAAGCCTCACTCATTTATCACAGTTCCAAATTTTCAAAGTTATAATCTCTCCTTTCTAATTTCCTGCATTATCCTTCCTCATAACATTATTTAAAATATTTTCACATGCATCCCCCCTTAAAATTCAATCTTCGCTCTCTGCAACCTTCTTAATGATACCAGTAT
The DNA here is from genome assembly GCA_006410515.1 of Procapra przewalskii. NCBI lineage: Eukaryota > Metazoa > Chordata > Mammalia > Artiodactyla > Bovidae > Procapra > Procapra przewalskii. The sequence goes on from SJYF01000444.1 coordinate 873,235, forward strand.
TCTTTTCTTCTGTTAAGCTCATTAATAATGAGGGTGAGCAAGTAAAGGAAAAAGGACAAAGAGGAAGAAGAGGAGGGATTGTTCAATAAGTTTAAATTTAAAGTTTATTGAGAGTTCCTACACGGCCTCACATTTTACTCAGCACTTTAGGTGCATTACTATATTTAATCCTACTCAGTTTTCTGTTCTTTACTAGTAAGACAGTTCATGGCTGTGAAGAAATCAAGCATATTAGCTAGAGATCTTCAGCCCCAGGGATTTTCAGGTTCAATTCTTCTAGTAGTAGTGAACTAGCGGGGAGAACCCTCCATTGTGAATCCCACTGATGCTGTTACTAAAGACAGTGCTGTGCCATTTTCTGCCCAGAGACATGTCAACAAAACAGACTCTTCTGATGTCAGCAGGGGGCTGGTGTGGGATCAGCTGAGGAGAGAAGCCTGTTTAGGAATATAATGTCTTCTTCCTTGTCTCTTTGCTGTAATACCATAAAACAGTTACTGATCAAAAATCAATATGAAGGACTTATCTGATTCATTAATACAAATGAATCACTGGGTGTCAATGATGTGGGCACAGGTGGAATCCCTCTTTCCTGGGTCAGGCACTGCAGGCACATACCGACCTGCCATAAAATGCTTCGATTCTCTCACGCAAATATACAAACACAAAAGAACTCACTGAGTGGTGGTAGAATTTCAGAGGAAAAAAGAGAATTCTTCATGTTATAAATAGAGTGCATCAGAAGAATCAGTTCCTAAAATAACCTAGATTTTAAATATTTCAGCAAAGTGTGAACTAACAGATTACCTTTTATACTTTTGCAGCTTTTACTACCTTCAAAAATCTTTGCATGCACATAGGAATAACCAAAAGTTTTTTAGGTCAGCTGTTCTGAGCAAAGATCACATGTTACCAAAACCACTGAATTATGATTATTTTAATGAGACTGTTTCTTATGGTTGCTTAGGATGAAGACCTTAGTAAATGTGCACTCGTGTTACTGTACTCCTGGAATAAACCTTTGAATCATCTAGTCACAGAACTGCAGAATATGACAGAATTGTCAGAGGCTTTCCTATCAAGTGTCATGAAGATTGAGAAAATGTCAGAGAAACTTCAAGCATTCATAGAGAGTCACTTCAAGAAGGTGAGCATCCTGCAGAGGGCTTTCTTGCTTTGTTCATGAATGAAAGATGTGACCTTTGTACTATGTAAGGAGTTTGGAAATGTCTCATTTTTTAAGAAAACTATTCATGACTTCTATATGCTAGACTGGTACTACACAAAACAGGAGCCTGGTCATTCATAGTCATAGACTCTACTGTAAAGGAATCAGAATTTCACCGCAATTTTTGACCTGTGCAGCCTTCGTTGCATTGCACACAATTCCACTAAAAGCTTGCCTCTTCTTGGGCACAGGTGGTTGAAATATTTTCAAGAGTAATAGTACTAGAGAACTGAATTTCCAAGGTCAGTATTTTTCTTTAAAGTAACCCAGGACATAAGCTATTGAAGTTCCATTTGTCTTCTTCCTCTGTTCTCCTCAAATCAACGGATGAGAATGGGAAGAAAGAAAAGAGAAATTTAAAACTAAGCCTGAATTATGTATCTACTTTTTATATTTCTAATAGTTTTCTCATAAGCTGGCTCCAAAATCCATATATAGAGAGTTTTATATTCATATGTCTTCCCGAAATCTTAATTTGATAATTAGAAGAAAAAAAGATATACTAATAAAATGCATAAGAAGTCATTATCATTTGGGTATTTAGATCATTGTTCCAGTCCTGAAGATGATGCACGATGCTCCCAGTATGTGGTCAGGACTCCCGTCCCTGATGTCCAGCGATGAAGACAGGCGTCATTCTGAATTGTATAACCTGTTCTACTGCCTGCGCAGGGATTCACGTAAAGTTGACATCTACATCAAGATCCTGGAGTGTCGAACCCGCAAAAAGTGCTAAATCCAAGGTCATCCCAACCAGCTCTGAGGTGGTCGTAATGATCTATCCCATGGCAAGCTTCTTTGAAATTTACAGCTCTAATGCATGCTCTGTTATGAGCATCCTCTTAAAAAAATAAACACAGACTCTTTAGAGATGTCAAAATCTAAGAGGGCAATTTCTTAACGTTTCTTATCTTCCTTTAAGAGTAAATGAAAAGAAAATCTACCCCTACAATTGAGAGAATGAAGTGCCTATTAAAATTAGTCACAAATAGCAGAACCTGGCATTACAAAGAAGACCATTAAGAGATTATGTAAGAATCACAGCCAGTTATTCTGGGTCAAGTTATTAGAATCAAAGAAATAGACAATTCCTCATGGTTCTGGTCATGCTACAGAGAAGACTGAATTCTCAGGATTCTTTATAAAATCCAGCCACAAAATATCAGCCAACTATCACAGTGTTACAACAGACAAGATAAGTGCTTTGCACTTTTGTATAAATAGAATGAGGTTTACTGAACTGTCTAAACATTGTTAGGATGCTGTCTTAGTCCTGAGGTGCTATAACACAGGCTTAAAAACAATGGAAATGGATTTCCACAGCGTGGTCATACAGAGTCCTTTCTGGTCACACACTTCTTACCGTAGCATCATACAGGGGAGGGCTCGGGAGCGCTGAGTATCTCTTATATAAGAAAGCACTCAACTCATTGAGGAGGCTATATCCTTATAACTCCATTACCTCACAAAGGCCCCACCTATGGATGCTATAACCATGGGAATCAGGATTTCATCATATGAAATTTCTGAGGGACACAAGGCTGAGATGATAGCAGGTACAAAGGTGAACTGGCTCATCCTCCTCAGGGACTGTCGTCACCCACACTCCACTGCATCCTCATCTCCTGCATCAGCTTGCACCCATTCCACACATTCCATCACTCTGAGTTTCCCAAGTCCCTGTCAGTCAAGTGTCAGCTGCATCTCATATTCAGCCCATTCAATGTTTCCCTCTCCCCTGCTGAGGCCCAGG
>SJYF01000444.1:888485-901893 GCA_006410515.1 Procapra przewalskii
CGTGGACACCAGTGGACTTCCAACCCTGTCCGAGGTATGAAACGCTGCAGCATGGCTTGTCTGTGTGGTTCTCACTCCGTTCAGACTGTCACAGATTAGTGAGTTCACTCCCCAACAGCTTCAAATGCCTCTCCTGTCCCAGTGGATGGCCTTGGACATGGGAATCTCTCCCCTGAGCTTCAGCTCCCTCTCCCCCGGGTGCAGGCTCGTCCCACTTGCTCTCCTCCTTCTTTCCCCTTTCTCCTTGTCCCTTCTTTCCTTTGTCCTACCAAGTTCTGTATGGTCCCAGATATTCCTTCTAGGTAGTCAGGGCGTCCTGCCAGTATTCACCTTGTTTTCTGTGAGAACTGCTGCATCTTTGACACTCTTGATGCATCCGTGGAGAGAGGTGTACCCCACTTCCACCTACCCCTCCGTCATCTTGTCCACCCCCATTTGTGCATGTATTAGAAACAAGTTTCCCTTTCTATTAAATAACATTGCCATCACCACACATGTTTAACCTTTTCTTTTTGAAGAGAACACAGGTAAGTTCCACTCTCTTCAGTTGAGTCAGTCATCCAGTCATGGCCAACTATTTGAGACCCCATGGACTGCAGCATGCCAGGCTTCCCTGTACATCCCAGACTCCCAGAGCTTAGTCAAACTCATATCCATCGAGTCATTGATGCCACTTAATGATGTCCACTCTCTCAGACAATTTCAAAATTACAACACAATCTTATTAGTTAAGCTAACCATTCTGTACATCAGATCCTCAGTTCAGTTCAGTTGCTCATTCATTTCCGACTCTTTGTGACCCCGTGGACTGCAGCAACACAGGCTTCCTTATCCATAACCAACTCCCAGAGCTTGCTCAAACTCATGATTAGATCACGAAGCTCAAATTTAGATCTTCAGATCTTATTAATTGTTTATATATGAAAGTGTGTAACCTTTAGAATTCTCTCCCTATTCCCCTTACCCTCCAGTCTTTGGCAATCATTTTCTACTCTGAGTTCCATCTTTTTTTCTTTTTTTGAGATTCTTTATAATTGAGATCATATGGTATTTGTCTTTGAATTAGTGCACTTAGCATAATGTTCTACAGTTTCATCTATGTTGCCACAAATGTGAAGATATCTTTCTTTTTCTAATGGCTAAATAATATTTATCTTTATATGTCACAACACATTGTTTTATTCCATTCGCCTGTTGAAAGATATTCAGGTTGTACCTATACCATGTCTACTGTGAATAATGCTGCAATGAACATGGGAATACAGATCTCTCTTTGACACAATGATTTCATTTCCTTTGACTATACATCCAGAAGTGAGATAAGAGATCACATAACAGTTCTGTTCTAATGGCTAATGGCATCACCGACTTGATGGACGTGAGTTTGCTTGAACTCCAGGAGTTGGTGATGGACAGGGAGGCCTGGCATGCTGCAATCCATAGGGTCTCAAAGAGTCGGACACAACTGAGTGACTGAACTGACCTGAACTGAACTGTGCACATGACCATCCAGAACTCACTAACTATCCCTTCCCCCCTGCAACCACAAGTTCATTTTTTCAGTCTGTGAGTCTCCTTCTGCTTTGTAAGTAATTTCACTTGTATCATTTCTTTTTAGATACCACCTGTAAGGAATATTGTATGATATTTCTCCTTCTCTGTCTGACTTAATCTACTCAGCATGACTCTCTAGGTCCATCTATGGACCCAGCATATGGAACAATCTATGTTACTGGGAAATGGCATTATTTCATTCTTTTCAATGACTGAGTAATTTTGCTGCATATATGTACCACATCTTCTTTTTTGTTGTTTATATGTATCTATTTATTAATATTTACCACTTAATAGAGTCACCATTTCCTTCCTGCATCCTTTTATTTGGCTATATCTATTTATTTATTTTTTATTTTTGTAATATATATTTATTTAATTGGAGGCTAATTCCTTTACAATATTGTATTGGTTTTGTCATATATCAACATAAATCCATCACGGATGTACACGTGCTCCCCATCCTGAACCTCCCTCCCACCTCCCTCCCTATCCCATCCTTTCAGGTCAACCAAGTGCACCAGCCCCGAGCATCCTGTATCATGCATCGAACCTGGACTGGCGATCAGTTTCACATATGATATTATACATCTTTCAATGCCATTCTCCCAAATCATCACACCCTCACCCTCTTATAGAGTCCAAAACGCTGTTCTATACATCTATGTTTCTTTTGCTGTCTCACATACAGGGTTATAGTTACCATTTTTCTAAATTCCACATACATGTGTTAATATACTGTATTGGTGTTTTTCTTTCTGGCATACTTCACTGTATAATAGGCTCCAGTTTCATCCACCTCATTAGAACTGATTCAAATGTATTATTTTTAATGGCTGAGTAATAATCTATTGTGTATGTGTACCACAGCTTTCTTATCCATTCATCTACTGTTGGACATCTAAGTTGATTCCATGTCCAGGCTATTATAAACAGTGCTGCAACACTTTTACATTGCGGTAAAAGCATCTCTTTCAATTCTGCTTTCCTTGGTGTTTATGCTCAGAAGTGGGATTGCTGGGTCGTATGGTAGTTCTATTTCCAGTTTTTAAAGGAATCTCCACACTCTTCTCCATAGTGGCTGTACTAGTTTGCATTCCCACCAACACTGTAAAAGCGTTCCCTTTTCTCCACACGCTCTCCAGCATTTACTGATTGTAGACTTTTGGGTAGTGGCCACTGGCGTGAAATGGTACCTCATTGTGGTTTTGATTTGCATTTCTCTGCTAATAAGTAATGTTGAGCATCTTTTCATATGTTTGTTAGCCATCTGTATGTCTTCTTTGGAGAAATGTCAGTTTAGTTCTTTGGCCCATTTTTTGATTGATTTTTCTGGAATTGAGCAGCAGGAGATGCTTGTATATTTTTGAGATTAATTCTTTGTCAGTTGCTTCATTTGCTATTATTTTCTCCCATTCTGAACGCCATCTTTTCACTTTGTTTATAGTTTCCTTTGTTGTGCAGAAGCTTTTAATTTTGATTAGCTCCCATTTTATTTTTGCCTTAATTTCCAATATTCTGGGAGGTGGCTCATAGATGACCCTGCTGTGATTTATGTCGGAGAGTGTTTTGCCTATTTTCTTCTCTAGGAGTTTTATCGTTTCTGGTCTTATGTTTAGATCTTTAATCCATTTTGAGTTTATTTTTGTGTATGGTGTTAGAAAGTGTATTTCCATCATCTAATTTTAAACAACCATTTTATTCTTAGATACCATGCCCCTTTAAACTAGCTAAGAGCAGAGAAAATGTAAATGCTATAGTAAATCAGTAGCAAATGCTGATATCTTATCCTAAATTCAATCACCACTCTTCTGGTAAATTGGAAGAAGACTGATGTTCAGATCTCATTCAGGAGGATGAAACCTCTATCTTGTCCAAACTCAGTTCTTGCTCACTTCAATTTTAAATTCTGCTAACTTACAAAGAATGGACACAAAACATAATATTAAAATCATGCTTACAAGAGTCAATGATTTTATGCTTCTGTTGGCCAAAGGTAGGGCCAGGAATAATTTCTGAAATATCACAATACATCATGGGAGCATGAAGGTCTTGTTCTAGTATCAAAGAGGAGATATTTGGAGATGGTTCAAAAACTAAGCTCCATGGATTGTCAAGATGTACTCTGGTCGAGATAGGTAAATTTGGACCCTAAAAACTCAAATTCAGGAAAAGACAGGCCTTGTTCACAGACCCAATGATACTGTGTTGGTATTGAGCAGGTAATATTCTTATATTACCATTTGGAGATTTATTTGCTATTTTCTTGAAGAAACAAATGTAATGAGAAGATTAAAGATGCATAAAAGTAGAAGAACTGTCAAGGTGCCTAGAAGAAACGATAGTCAGCAGAACCAGGCCCCCACACTGATAACTGTCAAAAACTTTAACAGTGAGTGTTTTATAGACAGAGCAGAATAAGTGGATAAAACCAGTGTTCTAGGGTCACTGCTGTTTTGGAGTCAAAGACAAAATATTTTTCTCTTTAAGCAGTCATCACAGCTTCTGCTATTGTCCTGGTAACACACATTCAGACCGAGGGCCCACTGGCATGTGTGATGTGACATCAGGAAGTGAATAGATGAGTGTATTGGTGCTCATTCACCTACATCTGCTAATAATGGGACCTGGGGAAAACTACTTGCCCTCTCCAAGTCATTGCATATTCATTAACATAATTTGATGATCATAGTGAATATTAAGGCTATCTCACAGGGTTACTGTGAAACACGAATTTTAAGATGATTTAAAGCTTTTCGGAGAGTATCAAAGACAGGCATGGGGATATTAAGGTGAGTGAGCAGATCCAGGTACAGTATCCTTTTTCTCTTAATATTCTCTTTGTACTCAACAGTAGTGATCAGTCAGTCATATGTTTACTCTTACCCCAGCATGATGGTAAACCACACAGATCAACTGGACTTTTCTTGTTATTTCAGTGTCTAAAATTCAAGTGTTAGTCAATGTAGAGTGTAAAAATTACAAACTCCTTGAGGGCCTCCCTGTCAGAGTCTGCAGAGTCCCAACACTAAACTGTCTTAAAAAAAAAAGTGGCCTAAACACTCTGGCTCAGAATAAGTTCCAAATGTTTGCAGAGCACAGAAGTACTTCTGAGAGCAATACAAAAATGCAGGGAGTAACCTACTTGTCCACTACCTGTGCAAATATCATCATCCATCTAAATTTACACAGAAGGTGCTTCTTCTTCCCCATCTGAGCTACTACAGCACCAACTCCTCTTCAGAGCAACAGGGAAAGAAATGCTTCCCTCCACAGGAATGATTTGATAACCTCAAGTGACTAGATCATCTCAGAAAGGCTCATGTTTTTATTTAAACAGGGTCCTGTCTGCTGCTGTTGCTGGTCATGTCAAATCTGCTCCTGTGCCAAGGCAACTCATACCCATCCTGCTTTCCTAACATGTTTGACATCCCCCTGATATCCCTCAGAGACCTGTTTCTCAATGCCAACAGGCTGTCCCATGACATTTTTGGCGTTTCCTGGATAATGTTCACTGAGTTTGTAAGTACTGTGGTGGTGCTGGTTTAGTTGCTAAGTCGTGTCTGACTCTTGTGACCCCCGGGACTGTGTAGCCTCCAGGCTCCCAGATGGAACTTTTGCCTAAGTGACTGAGCTATACTGTCCTTTCAACAAGAAGGCTGCATCAGCCAAACTTCAAATAACACAGTCTCTAGGTCAAAGAAGCATCAGCTCATAAGATGTGGAAATCAAAGAAAGGATCAGTTTTGTGAAATCTCAAAGATTCCTAAGAAGTGCAATAACATTTTCAATTTCCTTTCATTCATTTTCTTTTGCAAATTTCCAAAATAAATTATTTTGTATTTGTCAGCCAAGAATGCCTTAAAAGAATACAATAGACTCAGTGGAATAAACAATAGAAATTTATTTCCTCACAGTTCTGGGGGCTAGAAGTCCCAGATCAGGGTGCCAGCAAGGTGAGATTCTGGTAAGAACTCTTTCTTCCCAGGCTGGCTTCTCCGTGTGTCCTCATACAGGGTGGGTGTTTGGAAGAGTTATAGAGGAAAAGACACAGAGACACAGAGAGAACATTCTGGTGTTTCGTTTCATGAAGACACTAAACCTATTGGATCAGTGTTCCATCCAAGAGCTCATTTAATCTTAATGGGCTTCACTGGTGGCTCATATGGTAAAGAATCTGCCTGCAATGTATTCTTGCCTGGAGAATCCCAGGGATGGGGGAGCCTGGTGGGCTGCAGTCTATGTGGTCGCACAGAGTCGGACACAACTGAAAAGACTTAGCAGCAGCAGCAGCAGCAGCAAGAGATAGTAAAAGTTTTCATCAGAAGGAGAAAATTGTAACTATTTCTAATGAGGGATGTTCACCAGAATTATTGTGGTGATCATTTTGCAATAAATGTCAAATAATTATGTTGTACACCTGAAACCAAAATAACATTATAATTCAATATTATCTATGTATAATGGTACCTGAAATTAAAATAGCATATGTGTCAATGTGACTTATGTATAATAACCATAAAATCATTATGTTATATATATAACACATATCATACTGTCAACTTCAGTCACTCAGTCATATACAACTGTTTGAGACCCCACGGACTGTAGCACATTAGGCTCCCATGTCCTGCACCATCTCCTGGAGCTTGCTCAAACTCATGCCCATCGACTCAGTGATGCCATCCAACCATCTTATCCTCTGCCTTCTTCTCCTCCTGCCATCAATCTTTCCAGCACCAGGGTCTTTTCCAATGAGTCAATTCTTTGTATCATTTGGCCAAAGTATTGGAGCTTCAGCTTCAGTATCAGTTCTCTCAATGAATATTCAGAGCTGATTTCCTTTAGTATTGACTGGTTTGATCTCCTTGCAGTCCAGTGGACTCTCAAGAGTCTTCTCCAATAATACAGTTCAAAAGCATCAATTCCTCAGTGCTCAGTTTCCTTATGGTCCTGCTCTCACATCCATACTGACTACTGGAAAAACCATAGCTTTGACTAGATGGAATTTTATTTATATAAATAAACATTTATGTACACATACCTATGTAAGGAAAAGTTTTGAAAAGGAATATAATTATATTTTCGATAAAGAAAACAAATAAACTGGTATAATTTTTTTTTCAAACTTGCATTTTGTCTATCATGTTTGGTCTAAAACAATTTCTTCAAATATAGTTTATGTTTATGCTGATAAAAGAAACAGAAACGTGTCTTAATCGTGTAACATTAACTGTAGATCAGGTTATTTAAAATAGATAATCAAAATCACAAAATTTTGAAACCCATAACCCTGCCCAGCACTCTGCTATTAGTCATTGAACCAACTGATCATTGACTTAATTCTTCCTTGACTCAGAAACTCTCATAGGTGCTTGAAGTGAAACTGAAAGTGAAGTCGCTCAGTCGTATCTGACTTTTTGCGACCTCATGGACTGTAGCCCACCAGCCTCCTCCGTCCATGGGATTCTCCAGGCAAGAATACTGGAGTGGGTTGCCATTTTCTTCTCCAAGGGATCTTCCCAACTCGGGGATCGAACCCAGTTCTCCTGCATTGCAGGCAGACACTTTAACCTCTGAGCCACCAGGGAAGCCCTAAGAGGTGCTTAGTTTACATCAATAAACAAAGCAGGCAGACACTTACCCTCATGGAACTGATATTCTAGCTGGGGGAAGACAGATAATCTGCAATAAAAATAAATCCAAGTACATTATTAGGTATGTTAACAGGAGATCTGTACTATAGGAAAAGAAATAGTAAAGCAGAGGATAGGGTTTAGGGGATAAAGGTGAAAAAAGGGAGGTGATTCAAAGAAAAACAACTTACACCACACTGGGGAGCAAACATGCTTTCTTGCATTCAAGATTCAAGTTTTCCCTTGTCCAGTCAGGTCTTTTAGTCTTCTACCCAACTTCAAAAATGTTTCTGTCTCTGATGCTCTATGCAAACTCATGCAAACACGGATGTTCTGAATATTCTGCCTCTTCAGTTTAACTAGTTTCATAAAAAATGGTTGGTAAAATCCCCCAAATTAAGTAACATTTTATGCAGCAAATTTTTATAATTTTTTGTTTCTTGACGAACTAATCTGCACAGTATTTTCCATTTTTCAACAGTCAATGACCTAATTAAATTATGTAAAAATATTATGTATGCACTACTATTCTTATATATTATGACATTTAAAAGATATACAGAAAATATAAACTAAGTGACAGTGAGATAAAAATAAATAGAAATTGAAATGACAACATTTTCTTCCCCAGGAGATGAGGACACTCACTTTTATGGTCACTGGACTAATGGATTCTGAATGTACACATGTAATTATACCAGTTATGTAACTATCATAATAAAGTAATTTCTTTTACATATAGCTTTAATCAAAGTTCTCAGAATACCACAAGGGCCCAAGAATACAATTATATGTGAATAACTCTCTTCATACGCATATATAAAATTTTGTGAGCTCAAGTATGTAATCATCTTTAGTTCTTTTGTTATTCCATCAATTCATCTACTGGTAAATAATACAAACTCTACAACAGATATCTTTTTTCACAGTTTAAATCTCAAGTCATAATAGAAGTGGACCAATGGCATAGAAGATTGAATAAAATGCCATATGGATATCATCATATATATGGATTTATAAAGAAAATTAACAAAAAAATACAGAAGACTTACAGTTTGCTGAAACAGAAAGTATACTCACTCAGAGCTGAATATATATATATCACTTAGGAAAAATACCTTCTCAGCTTCTGATGACTTCTAAAGAAAGGGACTCCATGACTTTCATCTCCAGCCTGTTGTGGACTTCTTTCCACTTTCCTCCTTAACTTCCCTCCATGAAATCTCTTCCCTGGGTTATAAAATACACTTTGGGCTTCTGGTCAAGATGTGTTTCAAGACAAGATGTGATTCAAGACAAGATAGCCTTGATCTTTTTGTGCCCCACTCCTCTGTTTGTTCTGGAAAAAAGAAGAGACCACTAAAGGGGATCTTGTATATTTGGCAAGAAGAAGGTGAACTAGTTTAGGGCCTGAAGAGTGGAAGAGCAACACAGAAGCACCTAAGAGAAGACAAGCCAGGCCCAGCATTCCTGACCTCCAGCCTAGATCAGAAGGCAGCCTGAGTAGGGCTGTTCCTCCCAAGGAACAAATGTGAAGGAACACCAGGTGGTGGGTTAGTTGCTAAGCTGTGCCTGACTCTTTGTGACCCCATGGACTGTAGCCCATCAGGTGGCACTGTCCATGCAGTTCTCCAGGCAAGAATACAAATTCCTATGTCCTCCTCCAGGGGATCTTCCCAACCCAGGGATTGAATCCAGGTCTTCACAAGGCAAGTGGATTCCTCACTGTCTGAGCCACCAGGAAAGCCCAAGAAACTAAATAATTGCATGGATATTTGGAAAATAAAAGGATAAAAGTGCCGGGATCCAGCACAAGGAGTCCCACCGGTGGCAAAGGTCATGAGGTGTAGGAGCCTGGCAGGGAGAGGCGAGTTGGGCCTTAAGGGAGCCTCACTGGCTCTGCTTGTGCATCTTCCCCAAAACCAGAGTCTACCTACATTGTGCTGCCTGCATTACTGCATTGTGCTTTTCTCCTACTCTTCTGACATTATATGGGGGGCCATCCTCTACCACCTCTCTCTGAAAAGGAGTTAACTTAGGACTCCAATTAATAAATCTCTTGAGCATGACAAGGGTGTTTCAGTCCAAAAACCTCTCTGCTGGCAGACTAGCTTGTGTGACAGGATTATCCACACTCCTGCTACTACTTACATCATTGTTTACAACCTCTCAACCATAAATAGCACAGAGAGTTTGGAGTATTTTGAAAGTCTTAGTTAGCATAGGGTTTTTCTAAAGATAAAAATCATGTTGGTGAATGGTTTCATTGCTGAGTTAATGATTGCCTCCAGGCCTCCATATCCTTAGGCACCTGGGAGTATGTTAATCAATGTAATTGGAATGTAGAAAAATAAATATATTAGTTTTGATGTTAGCAATACTAGACTTTTTGAGTTAATGAATTTTCTCTTTTGTTATAGATCACTGTACTCCTCTTTGTTATAAATCATTGTGTCCTTGCTATGTAAAAATGTAACTTTATCACTATCTTAAGACTAAATACATCTTAAGGGGAAAAAAGATTTCTGATCAGTTAACCTTTATCAATAGAAAGAAAGGTAGGGCCGTAAAATGTTAATCAGTCTCCAGACCAAAAGATATTGTGAAATTTAAGACCCTTGTAAGAACGAAGATATGCTGAGAATACTGTCTTTAGTTAAGGGTCAGAGCAGCTGACCCTGAGTGACTGTGTTTCTTACATTTATCTCTATGTATAACTAAAAGTATAAAAGTGGGCCTGGAAAATAAAGAAGCAGACCAGTTCCTGGAAAGACTGGTTTCCCCAGTGTGGTCTTTTCTCATTCTCTTATTTTCTGGCTGAATTCCCATCTGGAACATGGAGGCTCGCCATGTCTACTTACTTGCCCTGGCTTCTAAGACCCACACTAGAGGTAGCCCAAGTCGGGGCACCCTCCGCTATTCATGTGGATGCTGGTGGCCTACGTAGGTAGTACAAACTCCTTCTCTTGGAGTTTTATTGGTTTTCTATGTAAACCAAGTTATTTAGAATCTTTTCTCCACTTATTTTCCTACTACAGTATTTTTTCTAATCTCCCTAAATATCTTTAATTAAGCAATTAATTCCTCAGATGTCATCACAGTCTCTGCCTCGAATTCCCTGGATTGAACGGGGCTGGACCCCAGCATAAAAGCATATGTTAATATTAGACAAAGTAAAATTTAGAGCAAAGAACATTTCCAAAGACAAAGGAAAATAAGGACATTACATAAAGAAAAAAGAGTTTAATCCCTGGGTCAGAAGATCCCCTGGAGGAGGGCATGGCAACCTACCTTAACATTCTTTCCTAGAGAATCCCCATGGACAGAGGAGCCTGGCAAGCTATATAGTCCATGGGGTCTTAAAGAGTTGGACATGAATAAAGTTATTTAGTACACATGTAAGAGAGGAAAACTTAAAAGTCTTCACCAAAAAGATCTTGAAAGGTAAATATGCGAGATGATATTAATAGATATGTTAATTAACTCAATGAGGGGATCCATTAATAATGTATACCTATTTAAATTGTCATGTATTCTTTACATATCTTGCCATTTTGTCTGGAAAATATATTTTTTAAAAACTGAAAAAAGAAAATAGCAAGAATTTCAATGCTTTTTATATAATTTTGTAGGTATCAAACATTACACTTCATAAGTAAAAGGGTTTTTTTTTTTTAAATTCCAGATAATAACCAGTGGGATTCACTGGATATTCAGAAAGGGAAGAAACCTTGGAAATTATCTAGACAATTTTCCCATATTAAGGATATATAAGTAAATCCAAGAATGATTATGTCACTTATCTAAACTTATAAAACTTGATGCAAAAGTAGCAATAGAAACCATATTTCCTAGGTTTAAGTGAATCTTTACTGAATTACCAAGCAAATGGAAATATCTCCTATGCTCTGCAAAATTTGATTCTTATCTCTTTCACAGAACTGATCATATTCCACCTTGTATTCTTGTCTAGTTAGCATAAGTTTTACCAAGTAAATTGACTTCCTTGAAGGTGCAATCCTGGCATGTCTGTTGTTTTCACTCTATATTCTCACATATGTCTAACTATTTATAAATGCCATCTCTTCTCCCTGGAAGACTCTCTCTCTTACCTGATTACCTCCTGAACATCTTTCAGATCTCAGTAAAAACCACTTCCACAAAGCAGCCTTTCATGACTCTGACACAGCTCAGGTCTCCTTGTTATGTGGACATTTGTCATTCTGTGCTTTTCCTTGACAGATGAAAACACATAAAGTATTTTCATAACAGATGAAAATACTTTAAGGAGAGTCTACAATTCAACTATTTTTACATTGTACACAAACACCTAATCTCTCTTTGAAGGTACAAAAGAAATTCACCTTGATGAATTACCTACTTTTCCCAGATGAAAGTACCATCTTCCTCTTTATGGCTTCCTAATTTCTTCTCACCGTTTTTATCTCACTGACCACATTCTGTCTTATAGTTAATTATCTGAACAACACCAATTCCCACTGCTTTAATTCAGTTCTCTTGGATTTACAAAGGCTGCACCAACTACCCTGAACTTCCTATTTACTGAGTATTAACCATGGCAGAAACTGCTATTTTTCACAGACCAGCTTATTTGTTCCTTTTGAGGTAAATATTACAATTAAAAGCAAATACTCAGCCTCTAGTATTTTAAATACACTGACAACTGGACAAAATTTTAACTGGTATTCCAGATAAAAGTTACTTTTGTGTTATTTTTTTCTTCTTTTAGAAAGAACTTGCATTCTAGATAGCTTTCAGGTGAATAGAAATGGGACTGATATGTTAGCTGGAAAAAAAAAAAAACACTGTTGCAGGAAACAAAAGTAGATAATCACGCATCTTCTGAATAGTCAAGACTCATTTTATTGGGAGCTGTGGACTCAAGAGTCTGCCTGCAGTACAGGAGACCTGGATTCCATCCATGGTCAGGAAGATCCCTGGAAGAGGGCATGTCAGACCACTCTAGTATTGCCTAGAAATCCCCATGGACAGAGGAGCCTGGAGAGTTGCAGTCCATGGGGACGTCAGATCATGGAGTCACAAAGTGTTGAACTCAACTGAGCAACTACGCATAGCAAAATTCCTCAAGGTGACATACTGACATTAAGAAACAGTTTCTCTCAAAGGTGTGCTTAACTACAACTCCTGCTTTTCAATGAAAGACCAAAGAGAAAAGTAGTATTTCATCAGTTCAATTCAGTTCAGTCGCTCAGTCA
This sequence comes from Procapra przewalskii, assembly GCA_006410515.1. Classification (NCBI taxonomy): domain Eukaryota; kingdom Metazoa; phylum Chordata; class Mammalia; order Artiodactyla; family Bovidae; genus Procapra; species Procapra przewalskii. The sequence continues at coordinate 900,913 of SJYF01000444.1, forward strand.
TGCCTGACTCTTTGCAACCCTATGAATCACAGCACGCCAGGCTTCCCTGTCCATCACCAGCTCCTGGAGTTCACTCAGACTCACATCCGTCGAGTCCATGATGACATCCAGCCATCTCATCCTCGGTCATGCCCTTCTCCTCCTGCCCCCAATCCCTTCCAGCATCAGAGACTTATCCAATGAGTTAACTCTTCTCATGAGGTGGCCAAAGTACTGGAGTTTCAGCTTTAGCAACATTCCTTCCAAAGAAATCCCTGGGCTGATTTCCTTCAGAATGGATTGGTTGGATCTCCTTGGAGTCCAAGGGACTCTCAAGAGTCTTCTCCAACACCACAGTTTAAAAGCATCAATTCTTCAGTGCTCAGCCTTCTTCACAGTCCAACTCTCGCATCCATACATGACCACAGGAAAAACCATAGCCTTGACTAGATGGACCTCAGTCGGCAATGTCTCCGCTTTTGAATATACTATCTAAGTTGGTCATAACTTTTCTTCCAAGGAGAAAGCGTCTTTTAATTTCATGGCTTCAGTCACCATCTGCAGTGATTTTGGGGCCCCCCAAAATAAAGTCTGACACTGTTTCCACTGTTTCCCCTTCTATTTACCATGAAGAAATGGAACCGGATGCCATGATCTTCGTTTTCTGAATGTTGAGCTTTAAGCCAACTTTTTCACTCTCCTCTTTCACTTTCATCAGTTAGTTCATAACAATCAAGTAATTATTTCTATCAAGGAATTTTTCTTAAAGCTACGCTAGAGAAAAACACTGTGAGATAGAGCAGATAATTAGAGGTAGACGAGATCCAAACACGGAAGCTGCACAACCAATCAATAATTTTGTTTTCAGGAAAAAGAATAAAACCTCAGTTTGGTTTCTTTAGGTAAGTATATTCCTAAGTATTTTATTCTTTTCGTTGCAATGGTGAATGGAGTTGTTTCCTTAACTTCTTTTTCTACTATCTCATTATTAGTGTATAGGAA
>SJYF01000444.1:909554-934004 GCA_006410515.1 Procapra przewalskii
AGAGATGGGAATACCAGACCACTTGATCTGTCTCTTGAGAAATCTGTATGCAGGTCAGGAAGCAACAGTTAGAACTGGACATGGAACAACAGACGGGTTCCAAATAGGAGAAGGATTATGTCAAGGCTGTATCTTGTCACCCTGCTTATTTAACTTATATGCAGAGTACATCATGAGGAACGCAGGACTGGAAGAAGTACAAGCTGGAATCAAGATTGCCGGGAGAAACGTCAATAACCTCAGATATGCAGATGACATCACCCTTATCGCAGAAAGTGAAGAAGAGCTAAAAAGCCTCTTGATGAAAGTGAAAGAGGAGAGCGAAAAATTTGGCTTAAAGCTCAACATTCAGAAAACGAAGATCATGGCATCCGGTCCCATTTCTTCATGGTAAATAGATGGGGAAACAGTGTCAGACTTTACTTTGGGGGGGCTTCAAAATCACTGCAGATGGTGACTGTAGCCATGAAATTAGAAGACGCTTACTCCTTGGAAGAAAAGTTATGACCAACCTAGATAGTATATTCAAAAACAGAGACATTAGTTTCCCGACTAAAATCCGTCTAGTCAAGGCTATGCTTTTTCCTGTGGTCATGTATAGATGTGAATCTTGGACTGTGAAGAAGGCTGAGCACCGAAGAACTGATGCTTTTGAACTGTGGTGTTGGAGAAGACTCTTGAGAGTCTCTTGGACTGCAAGGAGATCCAACCAGTCCATTCTGAAATCCCATTAGCCCTGGGATTTCTTTGGAAGGAATGATATTAAAGCTGAAACTCCAGTACTTTGGCCACCTCATGTGAAGAGTTGACTCATTGGAAAATTCTCTGATGCTGGGAGGGATTGGGGCCGGTAGGAGAAGGGGACGATAGAGGATGAGATGGCTGGATGGCATCACGGACTCGTTGAACGTGAGTCTGAGTGAACTCCGGGAGATAGTGATGAACAGGGAGGCCTGTCGTGCTCTGATTCATGGGGTCGCAAAGAGCTGGACACGACTGAGCGACTGAACTGAACATGAGACCTACATCTGAAAGGCAAAAACAACAACAACAACAACAACAACAAATCCTAAAATTCAATGAAGTGCAATAAAAGTAAGAGTTTCAAAAAAATCTGAAGATTAGACTGTGGATGAGAGACACAGCAAGGTTTTCCTTGTAGAACAACAAAATCCTGTGCCTTCCTGGCATTACTTTCTACAATCCACTCAATTGTTTGGCAATTACAGTTCATTCTTCAGTCAATAGCAATCACCCCATAAAATATGTTGAATATGCAAAGAAAGAAATAAACAACCCTATCCCAAAATGTTGTGCAATCTAAAGATACAATTAAACTGTACCAAAGAGAATGACTGACATGCATAAAATGGGTACTCAACAAATACTATAACAAGAACAATAAAAAATCCTATGAATACAACTAATTTTCTGGGGCTAAAGGTACCTAAAGCCCTAATCCACATTATCTCTGTTTCTCATTTTATATTCTTCCCTAAAATGCTATTTCTTTAATAAAGTGTAACTAATTTGCATTCCAAAAGTGTGAGGTAGATCAAAGTTTGTCACCCTTAATTTAAGTGTACAAGATTATCACAGGTGCAAACAATTAATAAGCAGATTGTCCTACACCCAGAGTCCTTGGGGACCTGTCATTAGCAGTAAAGGGATATTTGAGATTTCATCTCAGTTAAAAATACAATTAGGCAGAGAAAACTTATATACCCTGTTCTCATTTTCTCCATTTTCTTTTGAAATTGAAAACACACTTGAGTCACTCTGAAGTGATATTATTGACTTGCATAACATTTTTTTTTTTTGCTCTGCAATATGAATGTACATTTTTCAAATATCAAGCCTTTGATCTGAGTTGCTCCACCAGAACGCTCTATAAAGAATGTAAACCATTTTTATATAAGACTTTGCTATGCTGAGAGGAAGAATACTTTAGCTTCGAAGAGGTTGGAAATATCCCATCTGAAAACCCTTTTCAAGCCCTCCTCAGCCTAAACACTTTACTGAGAGGGGTCAAAGGTCACCAACTGCTAGAACAAAACCCGAATTACTCAGTGCTTCCATAAGGAAGCTAAGTCAAGTGGAAACTCAGAGGTCATCAACTGGAATCCTTAATGCAAAAAGGGTCAAACAGTAAAAATGTCCTTAAAAAGTAACTGGTCCATTCTTCTAAATGCTACCGATTTTTAAAAGTTGTCCAATAAGTTTAAAAAACTAGCTTCTTAGGTATCAATGTGGAAACGAAACTGAACTCTTCAAGGAGGGAGTGGTAACAATGGTGGTGTGGTCAGCCCAAGCTTTGAACTTTCAAAGCAACCAGCCTGCAAACTACGAAGCCCCGGATGGTTTTATAAGCCCGAAGGTCCACAAATCTTTCCTTAAAATTTCCAATTTAAAAGAAAAAAGGTTGCTTTCTTTGTGGGATTGGGGTAAATTTTTGCCATTGGGTATCTGACCCATCCCCCCCACACACTCTAATAGCTTAACTTTTCTTGCTCTGCATGCAGGAGACTAGCAGAACAGAGGCCAAGAGAACAAGCTCAGAGCACAGTGTCATTTGGCAGCTGTCTTGCTGGGGAGAGAAGGCTGAGCTTCTATTTCTCAACCTTGACTGTCTCACTGTAATCATCACAACTTAATGAAGTTCTAAGATTTTAAACATTCATGGACTGAGTTTACAGAGTCCTCCTCTAAACTGGAAAAGTAATATATATTTATGATTTTCAATTACAACTCCAAATCTCCAGTTTTTAAATCATATTCAGCAGTGGCCAGAAAGAGGGATTGATGGGGGAAAGACTTCCCTGATTTTGTTATATAGTCACTAATTTGTGCCTGATTCTTTTGCAATCCTGTGGACCATAACCAACCAGGCTCCTCTGTCCATGGGATTTCCCTGGCATCAGTACTGGAGTGGGTTGCCATTTCCTTGTCCAGGGGATCTTCACCACTCAGGAAATCGAACCCGGGTCTCCTACATTGGCAGGTGGGTTCTTTACTGCTGAACCAGCAGTGTAACTTTAATTTGTAATGGAGTCAACTTTATTCCCACAACTTTTAATGTGTGTGTTGGAGCTACCAATTTCCCACATCCTACCTGGTAGAACATGCAGAAAGAGTACAGAAAATTCAAGGGAAAGAGGGACAGACCAAAGAGCCATTGGTGGACAGAATGCAAATTGGCTCATTTCACTTGTCAAGGTCTGTGTACACACTTGTGTGTGGAGCATCTGTGTGCCAACTTTGTCAGGATGGGATTCAACCAGGCAAGAGTCTGCAAAAACTGTGAGGCTTTGATTTTGCTACAAAAATTAGTGAATCAGAAAAGGGCAACTGTTCTTGGAAGACCCATCTATCTTACCTAGTTTGGCCACTGAAATATGTACACATCCCATTATTTCATGTTCTTACATGTTCTTACATTTCCTGATCTACTCAAACCTTCATTCAGTTCAGTTCAGTTCAGTCGCTCAGTCGTGTCCAACTCTTTGCAACTCCATGAAATGCAGCATGCCAGGCCTCCCTGTCCATCACCAACTCCTGGAGTTCACTCAGACTCATGTCCATCGAGTCAGTGATGCCATCCAGCCATCTCATCCTCTGTCGTCCCCTTCTCCTCCCACCCCCAATCCCAGCATCAGAGTCTTTTACACATCACCTTAATTTCCTTCCTTGCTTCCCAGGTTTCTTTCTTCCCTAAGTGTATGAAACCCCTGTCTCTTTGTTTATCACAATGAGACTAAGACCAGCATGGATATAAAAACTGCTTTGTAAATTATGAAGCTTTGAAACATTTTCAATCATGAATATTTTTTCATATGCCAAAATATACAAAAGATAGAATGCAAAGGAAGACATGAGAAATGCTTAAGATGGCTTACCCTTAGAAAATTGTGTTCAAGATCATTTAATAGTCACATCAAAGTGTATTAGAATTATTAGACTAGAGAGGTTTCAAATTCCATGGAAAATGGAAAAAAAAATAGGAATGACTTCAAGCTTCCAGGTATATATAATAGGAAATTTCAACAATCTGGGTTGTTGAGTCCTGGGGTGGATCATTAAAGGAGACTGTGGATTGACTTCCCAGGAATTGTATGAGGAGCAGAATGGTCACCATCTGATGTAATTCCCACTCTGTAACCAAGCAAGAGGACTGAGAGAAATCAGGTCACCCCAACCCTATTTTCTAGTTCCAAAATGTGATCAATACATTAATTTTTTAGAACTCTTATGCAAAGTCCCTATAATTTTAATACAACACTCACATTTAAAAATGTAAAATTTCCTACAGAAAGGAAAAGTAGTCGAAAATTAGAGCTTTTATGGTAACAAATAACAGAAATATCTTTTCAAATGCAAACATGGACATTTTAACAGCAGCCATTTCAGATGAGACTTCTGTTGATAAAACACCCCCAGAGGTTCAAAAATCAGAGGTGGTGATAGCAAAACAAGAGCAGCTTTCTCAGTTTTTGCTGTAGCCCCACAAAGGCTTTATGATCGGCAGTGTCTAGAAGAAAAACCATATTCAGCCCCATGAAAAATGTCAAACCTTTCAGTGACTGGTCATTGTAACATTGTCAGAGACCTTCCACACCAAGGTTAATGACATCCTTGTTAAGAGATCCTTCAGCTACCCTTAATGTATATCTGTATGAATATATTGCAGAGAAGGCAATGGCACCCCACTCCAATACTCTTGCCTGGAAAATGATGTCTATGTATTTATATCATTTTGAATATTTTTATTTTAAGAAAAAGAAGGAGGAACTTTAAAATTCTCTTCTGATTTGAAGGTTTAATGTGGGATTTTCACTGTTTTCACTCACATTTTACTTTGAAAAGAAGAGAATTAGGGCAACAAGATCAGTCTAAATTTTCTATCTTGTCACTGGAAAATAGGAACCTGAGTTTCCTTTGCATGCCAGTCTTTTATTATGTGGGGAGTGTGTGTGTGTGTGTGTGTGTGTGTGTGATGGGCATATGTGTGCAAGCATAAGACAGCCACTGCTGTTCAAGCACCCTAAAAAATTTCGCACACCACCGATCTAGTCCTGACAAGAGCAGTCCAGCTTGGAAAACAAAACCTCTCTCTAAGTGCTACCCTCAGCTTTTTGGATCTCCTTAAAAACACAAATGATACAGGTGGAGGCTTTTATTTCACACGAGCAGTTTCAACTGATAAGGTTCTTTGTCCCCTCTGGGGACTAAGCACCCAGTTATAACATTTGTATGAAAGCTGACTTGTTAAATTTGCCCTCAAAGATAAAAAAGCTACCAAAACACTAGAAAGAGGAGAAGCAGGGTCCAGTTAAAAGTGAGGCTACAGGCTGAGGGGCTAGTCATCCACTGAGAACTACTTAATTATTAATGCTTTTGCTTAAGTGATATTTAAACATTGAAAAAGTCTCCATTTTGCCTTTCTCAGTAGATACTACAGTTCTTTTTTTAAAATTTTTCCTATGTAGACACCAACATATATAAATCAAATGTCATGAATAGTGACTAGCAAGCAGAGCATTTTTTGAGACAGAATTGGCAAAGAAAACTGTAAGATATTTAAAGTTAAGTATCAGTTCAGTTCAGTTCAGTTCAGTCACTCAGTCATGTCCGACTCTGCGACCCCACGAATCGTAGCACATCAGGCCTCTCTGTCCAACACCAACTTCTGGAGTTCACTCAAACTCATGCCCATCGAGTCAGTGATGCCATCCAGCCATCTCCTCTGTCATACCCTTCTCCTCCTGCCCATAATCCCTGCCAGCATCAAGGTCTTTTTCCAATGAGTCAACTCTCCTCATGAGGTGACCAGGTATTGGAGTTTCAACTTTAGCATCACTCTTTCCAATGAACACCCAGGACTGCTCTCCTTTAGAATGGACTGTATGGATCTCCTTGCAGTCCAAGAGACTCTCAAGAGTCTTCTCCAACACCACAGTTCAAAAGCATCATTTCTTCAGTGCTCAGCTTTCTTCACAGCCCAACTCTCACATCCATACATGAACACTGGGAAAACCATAGCCTTGACTAGGTGGAACTTTGTCGGCAAAGTACTGTCTGTGCTTGTTAATATGCTATCTAGATTGGTCACAACTTTCCTTCCAAAGACAGGATAATTTGATATATGTATATATTATTTTGTAAATTTATTTTAATTGGAGTATAATTGCTTTACAATTTGTTGGTTTCTGCTGTACAATGATGTGAATCAGCCATAAGTATATATGTATCCCCTCCCTCTTGAATCCCCCCACCACATACCCCATTCCACTTCTCCAGGTTGTCACAGAGCACTGGGTAAGCTTTTTGTGTCACACAGACAGTTCCCACTAGCTATCTATTAATATTTTACATATGGTAATGTACTATGTTTCAATGCTACTCTTTCAATTCAACTTGTCCTCTCCTTTCCCTGTTGTGTCCACAAACATGTTCTCTGTCTGCATCTTTCTTCCTGCCCTGAAAATAGGTTAACCAGTGCTATTTTTCTAGATTCCATGTATACGCATTAATATACAATATTTGGTTTTCTCTTTTTTACTTATTTCACTCTATATAACAGGCTGTAGGTTCATCCACCTCAGCTCAAGTGACCCAAATTCACTTCTTTTTAAGGTTAATTAAAATTCCCTTTATCCATTCCTGTCTCAATGCACATCTAGAATGCTTCCATGTCCTGGCTATTATAAACACTGTTGCAATGAATTTGGGGTACACATGTCTTTTTGAATTATGGTTTTCTCAGGGTATATGCCTAATAGTAGAATTTCTAGGACATATGGTAGTTTTGTTAGAACTTCCCTGATGTCTCACCAGGTAAAGAAACTGCTTGCAATGCAGGCGACAGAGGAGATGGTTCAATCCCTAGGTCGGGAAGCTTCTCTGGAAGAGGAAATGGCAACCCACTCCAGTATACTTGCCAACCCACTTCAGTATACTTGCCAACCCACTCCAGTATACTTCCATTACCCCTCTGCCATAGTGTTGACCCTCATTTACATATATATTAGAAAAGATTTTCCCTTTCTATTAACTTAAGTAACGTATGAAAGCTGAGCATGGAATAATTGATTCTTTGGAACTGTGGTGTTGGAGAAGACTCTCGAGAGTCCCTTGGACTGCAAGGAATCCAACCAGTCCATTCTAAAGGAGATCAGTCCTGGGTGCTCTTTGGAAGGACTTATGTTAAAGCTGAAACTCCAATACTTTGGCTACCTCATGTAAAGAGTTGACTCATTGGAAAAGACCTTGATGCTGGCAGGGATTGTGGACAGGAGGAGAAGCAGACTATAGAGGATGAGATGGAGGGATGGCATCACGGACTTGATGGACATGAGTTTGAGTGAACTCTGGGAGCTGGTGATGGACAAGGAGGCCTGGCATGCTGCAATTCATGGGGTCGCAAAGAGTCAGACGCAACTGAGTGACTGAACTGAACTGAACTGAACTGAATTGAACATAGCTATCATGTGACATGTTTACCTTTAATTTTTTGAAAAGAATACAAGTAAGTTTGTCTCTCAGACAGCATTAATTATACAACACAATTTTATCCATTATAATCATCATGCTATACATTATATCCTCAGACCTTATAATTTTCATATGTTAAAATGTATAACTTTTTACAAATCCGTCTCTATTTCCCCCACTGTCCAAGCTTCAGCACTTTCCTACTCTGTTTCTGAGTTCCACTTTTTTTTTTAAGATTCCTTACAATTGAGATCATACAGTATCTATCTTTCTCTAGCTTATTTTACTAAGCATAAGACCCTCCAAATTTATCCATGCTGCCACAAATGGAAGAATTTCTTTTTTAATGGCTAAATAAAACTCACACGCATATATATATCACGTCACTTTGTTTTAATCTCTTCACCTCCTGAAAGATACTTAGGTTGTTCCTAAATAGATTTCTATGCTACTGTGAATATTGATGCAACGAACATGGCAGTACAGATTTCTCTTTGAGATGACTATTTCATTTCCTTTGAATATATATGCAGAAATGAATATATATCCAGAAGTGGGATTAATGGGTGCATAATAGTTCTTTGTGAAATTTCGTGAGAAACTTCTTGAAGGTATTCCATGGGAGTTTCACTAATATAGATTCCTACTAATAATCCATTAGATCTCCATTTCCTACACATCCTCAATCACATTTATTTCTTACTTTTTGGTAAAAGCCGTTTAAACAAGAATGAGGTGGTGTATATTGTGCTTTTGATTTGCACTTCCCTGATAGTGATGTTGAGCATCTTGTCATATACTTCTTGGGTATTCTGTATTTCTTATTTGGGGGGAAAATTGTCTATTCTGTAAAAAATAGCATGCATTTTATACTGTATTTGAATATATAAAACTCGGTTACCTATCCATACACCAAAACACATTACAGAAATATAAATAATCTCATTTACAATTGCATCCAAAAAAAATACTTAGAAATAAATTTAAGCTGGGTGTTGAAAGATCTATGTGTGAAAACATTCAAGACATTCATGAAAGAAATATTTAAAGACACAAGGGAAACATATTTCTTATTTATTGACTGGAAGAATTAATATTGTTAGTGCATCCATACTCCCCAAAGCTATCTACATATTCTCTGAAGTCTCTTTCAAAATCCCAAGGCATGTTTCCCAAAACAGAAATAAAATTTTCTACAACTTGTATAAAACTGTTGTTGTTGTTCAGTTGCCAGGTCCTGTCTGTCTCTTTGTGACTTCACAGACTGCAACACGCCAGATTTCCTCGTCCCTTCTTCAGTCGCTAAGTCGTGTCCAACTCTTGTAACCCCACAGATTATAGCCCGCCAGGCTCTTCTGTCCATGGGATTCTCCAGGAAAGAATATTGGAGTGGGTTGCCATTTCCTTCTCCAGGGGATCTTCCCTACCCAGGAATAGAACCCAGGTCTCCTGCGTTTCAGGCAGATTCTTTCTCAACTGAGCTACAAGGGAAATCCCTTACTATCTCCTAGAATTTGTTCAAGTTCATGCCCATTGATTTGGTGATTCAATCCAACCATCTCATCCTCTCTCAGCCTCTTTTTTTTTCTACCTTTAATCTTTCCCAGCATCAGGGTCTTTTCCAATGAGTCAGCTATTCACATTATGTGGCCAAAGTATCAGAGATTCAGCTTGAGCATCATTCATTCCACAGAGTTAATGGGGTTGATTTCATTTAAGGTTGACTGGTTTTGATCTACTTGGTGCCCAAGGGACTCTCAAGAGTCTTCTGCAGCACCACAGTTTGAATACATCAGTTCTTCAGCATTCTGCCTTCTTTATTGTCAGTCCAGCTCATACATGCGTACATGACTACTGGAAAGAGCATAGCCTTGACTATACAGACCTCTGTTAGCAAAATGATGTTTTTGCTTTTAACACACTATCTAGGTTTGTCACAGCTTTCTTGCCAAGAAGCAATCGTCTTCTAATTTCATGGCTGCAGTCACCATCCACAGTGATTTTAGAGCCCAAGAAGAGGAAATCTGTCACGGCTCCCACCTTTTCCCCTTCTATTTGCCATGTAAGTGATGGGACCAGATGCCATGATCTTAGCTTTTTTGATATTGAGTTTTAAGCCAGCTTTTTCACTCTCCTCTTTCACCCTCATCAGAGGCTCATTAGTTCCTCTTTGCTTTCCGCCATTAGAGTGGTATCATTCACATATCTGAGGTTGTTGATATTTCTGCCAGCAATCTAGATTCTAGCCTTTAGGACTCATCCGGTCCAACATTTCGTATGACATGCTCTGCATATACGTTAAATCGTCAGGGTGACAATATTCAGCCTTGACGGACTCTTTCATCAATTTTAAACCAGTTTCTTGTTCTTTGTCTGGTTTTAACTGTTTCTTTTTGAAATGCATACAGGGTTCTTAGAAGATGGGTAGTAGGGTTGGTCTGGTATGCCCATCTCCTTAACAATTTTCCACTTTGTTGTGATCCACACAGTTTGATAAGGTCAATGAAGCAAATGTTTTTCTGGAATTCCCTTGATTTCCCTATGTTCCAACATATGTTGCCAATTTGATATCTGGTTCCTCTGCCTTTTCTAAACCCAACTTGAACACTTGGAAGTTCTAGGTTCACATAACGCTGAAGCCTAACCTGGAGGATTTTGAGCATAATCTTACTAGCACTGGAGATGATTGCAATTGTTCAGTGGCTTGAACATTCATACTGCCCTTTTGGGGAATGGAACGAGGATTCACCTCTTCTTGTCTTTTGGCCCCTTCTGGCTTTTCCAAATTTTCTGACATATTGAGTGGAGCACTTTAATAGCATCATGTTTTAGGTTTTTAAATCGCTTTGCTGGAATTCCATCACCTCCAATAGCTTTATGGGCAGCAGTGCTTCTTAAGACCCACTTGACTTCACATTCCAAAATGTCTGGCTCTGAGTGAGAAACTACACCATTGTGATTATCTAGGTCATTAAGATATTTATTTGTATAGTTCTTCTGTGTACTTTTCTCCATCTCTTTTGGTCTATTCTGCTGTATTAAATCACAAAACACCAAAGACAGAAGTGATCTTGAGAAAAAAGAACAAAGTTTGAAACTAAGGTTGCTGATTTCAAATTGTATTAGAAAGCTAGAGTAATCAAGACAGAATGATTGCTTCTGGCACAAAAATAAACACATAGATCAACAGAGAAGATCAGCGAAGCCAGAAAGGGGCACACTCATTTATTGTTGGTTGCTGCTGCTGCTACTGCTGCTAAATCACTTCAGTCGTGTCCGACTCTGTGCGACCCCATAGACGGCAGCCCACCAGGCTCCCTGGTCCCTGGGATTCTCCAGGCAAGAACACTGGAGTGGGTTAGCTTATGAAAAAGGAGACAAGAATATCCAGTGGGGAAAGGACAAGCTTTTCTAAAATGGCACTGGGAAAACTGGATAGTCCTATTATGAAAAAATGAAACTGTGCCCCTGTCTTTTGCCATACACAAAAATCTACTAAAAAGGGATTAAAAGTTGAACATAAGACTTTAAGCAATTAAACCCCTAGGAGAAAACATTGAGGTAATCTCCTTGCCATTGGGCTTTGCAATGAGTTTTTGGGTTTCACACCAAAAGCAAAGGCAACAACTGCAAAAGCATACAAGTGGGATGACATAGAACTCCAAACAAAGAAACGTCAACAACATCAAATGGCAATTTACGATTGACAGAAGATATTTCCAAATCATATATTTGATAAGGGCTTATATCCAAAAATACATGAGACACACAACTCAAGGACAAAAAAACCCAAATAATCCAAATATTTAATGGCGTGTAAGGAAAGTAAGAGTTTCAATAAATCTGACATTAGATGAGAGACACAACTAGATTTTCCTTCTAGAACAACAAAAGCCTGTTCTTTCCAGGCATTAATTTCTTCATCTCCACTCACTTGTAGGACAATTACAGTTCAATGTAATTGAACGGTCAATAGCAATCACCCCACAATGGGCTATAATATGTACTAAGAACAGCCCCATTGGGGAAAAAACCCTAATATTTGCATATTTCTAATGAGACGTATCAAAAGGAAGGTAATTTCCAGAGTTTACCACTCTATTGTTTTCTATATTTCATTTCAAAATTGAGCTACCTGGTAAGGAAAATGAGTGAAGAGATTAGAATAATATATAGAATAGAAAATCAGTTTTAAATGGGAGCATTAATGGATTATAATTTAGGGTTAATTTATTACTACTGTTGTAACTGTAGTCCTTTTGATTCTCAACTGCAAGAGGTTAATAATTTATTATAAATATTAATACCAACACAGGGACCCATACTACTAAAATTATAGTGAATAGAGAAAGATATATTAGGCAAGAGGTGAAAGTATGGTAAGTCAGCAATGGTAGCAAAGTAAAGGGCAAAACTGCTTTGAGAGGCAGGAAGGTTCTCAAAGTTTTTGAAGCACCAAGATCAAGCCAGATGTGAGGAATTAGCTTTATTTGTAAACCAGAAACTCTACCAGAGGAAATTTAAGTTCATAAAAAATTACAATGCTAAAACCCAAAATTCAGCCAGAGAATAAGGTAGGGTCAAGTATATAGACATTCAAAATTCTCCATTGCTTAGTGCATCAGGCACTTAAGGACCACCCTCACTGAAGTCTTTATTGCTCAACCTGCAGGTACCAGCATGGAGAAAGAGATACCTCTATTCCACAAGCAGTTGAATCTTACTTTTATGGCCTCATGGCTTTCCTTAAGAAGCATTCCATGCAGCAGATTTCCTCCATCCCATGCCATTCCATCAGCTGACTCCCCACAGTCAACAGGAGTCCTCACCCTGGGATCATTCCGCAATCCCCATGGCTCCAGCTCCCAGCTTCTGTGGACACCAGTGGACTTACAACACTGTCCGAGGTATGAAAGGCTGCAGCATGGCCTGTCTATGTGGTTCTCACTCCGTTCACAGATTAGTGAGTTCACTCCCCAACTGCTCAAATGCCTCCCCTGTCCCAGGGGATGGCCATGGACGTGGGGATCTTTTCCCTGTGCTTCAGCTCTCTCTACCCCAGGTGCAGGCTTCTCCCCTTGCTCTCCTCCTATTTTCCCCCTTTCTCCTTGTCCCTTCTTTCCTCTCTCCTACTGAGTTCTGTATGGATCCGGATATTCCTTCAAAGTACTCAGGGAGTCCTGCCAGTGTTCACCTGGTCTTCTGTGAGAACTGCTGCATCTTTGGATGTTCTTGATGCATCCGTGGAGAGAGGTGTACCCCACTTCCACCTACCCTGCTGTTATCTTGTCCACCCCCATTTGTACATGTATTAGAAATGAGTTTCCCTTTCTATTAAGTAACATTGCCATCATCACACATGTTTATCTTTTGCTTTTTGAGGAGAACACAGGTAAGTTCCACTCTCTTCAGTTCACTCAGTCATTCAGCAGTGTCGAACGCTTTGTGACCCATGGACTGTGGCAACACAGGCTTCCCTGTCCATAAACAACTCCCAGAGATTTTTAATCTCACAATTAGATCATGAAGCTCAAACTTAGATCCTCAGTTCAGTTCAGTTCAGTTCAGTCGCTCAGTCGTGTCTGACTCTTTGCAACCCTATGAATCGCAGCAGGCCAGGCCTCCCTGTTCATCACCATCTCTCGGAGTTCACTCAGACTGACTTTAGTTGGAAAAGTAATCTCTCTGCTTTTGAATATACTCTCTAGGTTGGTCATAACTTTTCTTCCAAGGAGTAAGCGTCTTTTAATTTTATGGCTCCAATCACCATCTGCAGTGATTTTGGAGACCCCAAAAAATAAAGTCTGACACTGTTTCCACTGTTTCTCTATCCATTTCCGTGAAGTGATGGGACCAGATGCCATGATCTTCGTTTTCTGAATGTTGAGCTTTAAGCCAACTTTTTCACCTTCCTCTTTCACTTTCATCAAGAGGCTTTTGAGTTCCTCTTCACTTTCTGCCATAAGGGTGGTGTCATCTGCATATCTGAGGTTATTGATATTTCTCCTGGCAATCTTGATTCCAGCTGTGTTTCTTCCAGTTCAGCGTTTCTCATGATGTACTCTGCATATAAGTTAAATAATCAGGGTGAAAATATACAGCCTTGACATACTCCTTCTCCTATTTGGAACCAGTCTGTTGTTCCATATCTAGTTCTAACTGTTGCTTCCTGACCTGCATACAGATTTCTCAAAAGGCAGGTTAAGTGGTCTGGTATTCCCATCTCTTTCAGAATTTTCCACAGTTTATTGTGATCCACACAGTTAAAGGCTAAGCTATTATTCTCCTTGCCTGTCAATATAAAATCTTTAGTTGATGAGAGATACAGTCCCAAATTTCTCCAACTTACCTGTCTTCCTTTTGTGAACCACTTCTTCTATTTCCATCACCTAATTTTAAATGACTATTTTATTCTTATATACCTTCCCCCTTTAAACTAATAGCAAGAAGAGATAAGAAAGTCTTCTTCAGCAATCAATGCAAAGAAATAGAGGAAAACAACAGAATGGGAAAGACTAGAGATCTCTTCAAGAAAATTAGAGATACCAAGGGAACATTTCATGCAAAGATGGGCTCGATAAAGGACAGAAATGGTATGGACCTAACAGAGGCAGAAGATATTAAGAGGTGGCAAGAATACATGGAAGAACTGTACAAAAAAAGATCTCCATGACCCAGATAATCATGATGATGTGATCACTAATCTAGAGCCAGACATCTTGGAATGTGAAGTCAAGTGGGCCTTAGAAAGCATCACTATGAACAAAGCTAGTGGAGGTGATGGAATTCCAGTTGAGCTGTTTCAAATCCTGAAAGAAGATGCTGTCAAATTTCTGCACTCAATATGCCAGCAAATTTGGAAAATTCAACGGTGGCTACAGGACTGGAAAAGGTCAGTTTTCATTCCAATTCCAAAGAAAAGCAATGCCAAAGAATGCTCCAACTACCCCACAATTGCACTCATCTCACATGCTAGTAAAGTAATGCTCAAAATTCTCCAAGCCAGGCTTCAGCAATACATGAACCATGAACTCCCTGATGTTCAAGCTGGTTTTAGAAAAGGCAGAGGAACCAGAGATCAAATTTCCAACATCCGATGGATCATGGAAAAAGCAAGAGAGTTCCAGAAAAACATCTATTTCTGCTTTATTGACTATGCCAAAGCATTTGACTGTGTGTATCACAATAAACTGTGGAAAATTCTGAAAGAGATGGGAATACCAGACCACCTGACCTGCCTCTTGAGAAATCTGTATGCAGGTCAGGAAGCAACAGTTAGAACTGGACATGGAACAACAGACTGGTTCCAAATAGGAGAAGGAGTATGTCAAGGCTGTATATTTTCACCTGATTATTTAATTTAGACACAAAGTACATCATGAGAAACGCAGGACTGGTAGAAACACAAGCTGGAATCAAGATTGCCGGGAGAAATATCAATAACCTCAGATATGAAGATGACACCACTCTTATGTCAGAAAGTGAGGAGGAACTAAAAAGCCGCTTGATGAAAGTCAAAGAGGAGAGTGAAAAAGTTGGCTTAAAGCTCAACATTCAGAAAACGAAGGTCATGGTATCCAGTCCCATTCACTTCATCGGAAATAGATGGGGAAACAGTGGAAACAGTGTCAGACTTTATTTTGGGGGGCTCCAAAATCACTGAAGATGGTGACTGCAGCCATAAAATTAAAAGACGCTTACTCCTTGGAAGAAAAGTTATTACCAACCTAGAAAGCATATTCAAAAGCAGAGACATTACTTTTCCGACTAAGGTCAGTCTAGTCAAGGCTATGGTTTTTCCTGTAGTCATGTATGGATGTGAGAGTTGGATTGTGAAGAAGGCTGAGTGCCGAAGAATTGATGCTTTTGAACTGTGGTGTTGGAGAAGACTCTTGAGAGTCCCTTGGACTGCAAGGAGATCCAACCAATGCATTCTGAAGGAGATCAGTCCTGGGATTTCTTTGGAAGGAATGATGCTAAAGCTGAAACTCCAGTACTTTGGCCACCTCATGTGAAGAGTTGACTCACTGGAAAAGAATCTGATGCTGGGAAGGATTGGGGGCAGGAAGAGAAGGGGACGACAGAGGATGAGATGGCTGGATGGCATCACTGACTCAATGGATGTGAGTCTGTGTGAACTCCGGGAGTTGGTGATGGACAGGGAAGCCTGGCGATTCATGGGGTGCAAAGAGTCGGACACAACTAAGCAACTTAACTGAACTGAACTAAAAAGCAGAGAAAACCTAGTAAATGCTGATATCATATCCTTAATTAAATTACCACTCTTCTGGTAAATTGAACAAAGAATCATGTTTAGGTCTCATTCAAGAGGATAAAATCTCTATTTTATCAGTTCTCTTGTTCATACTCATTTCTTGCTCACTTCAGTCTTAAATTCTGCTTACTTGCAAAGGATGGACAGGAAGAGTAATATTAAAATCATGCATAGAAGAATCTATGATTTTATGCTTCTCTTGGCCAAAGATAGGGCCAGGAATAATTTCTGAAATATTACAATACATCATGGAAGCATGAAAGTCTAGTTCTCCTTCAAAGAGGAGATGTTGTGAAATGGTTCAAAAACTAAGCCCCATGGGTTGTCAGGATGTACTCCTGACCCTACAGATAAATTTTTAAAAAGTCAAAGTCAGGAAAGGGCAGGCCTTATTCGCAAAGCCAATGATATTATCTTGGGTGCTGACCTGGTAATATTCTTGTATTAAATTTGGAGATTTATTTGCTGTTTTCTTGAAGAAACAAACGTAATGAGAAGATTAAAGATGCATAAAAGTAGAAGAGCTGTCAGGATGCCTAGAAGAAAGGCTAGCCAGGAGAATGAGGGCCCCACACTGATAACTGTCAGAGACTGTAACAGTGAGTGTTTTATAGCCAGAGCAGAACAAGTGGATAAAACCAATGTTCTAGGGTCACTGCTGTTTTGCAGTGAAAGACAAATATTTTTCTTTTTCAGCACAGTCATCACAGCTCCTGATGTGGTCCTGGTTACACACATGGAGACCGAGGGCCACAGGCATGTGTGATGTGACATCAGGAAATGAACAGATGAGTGTATTGGTGCCCAGTCACCTGCATCTGCTAATAATGGGACCTGGGGAAAACTACTTGCCCTCTCCAAGACATTGCATCTTCATTAACATAACTTGATGATCATAGTGAAGATTAGGGCTATCTCACATGGTTACTGTGAAACACAAATTTTAAGATGTTCTAAACTTTTTGGGAAAGTATCAAAGACATGCATGAGGTTACTAAGGTGAGTGTGCAGATCCAAAATACAGTATCTTTTTTCTCTTAGTATGCTTTTTTTAGTCAATGGTAGCAATCAGTCAGTAATGTGTTTACTCTAACCCCAGCGTGATGGTAAACCACACAGATCAACTGGACTTTTCTTGTCATTTCAGTGTCTAAAATGCAAGCATTAGTCAATTTAGAGTGTAAAAATTACAAACTCCTAGATATCGCTGCCAGAGTCTGCAGAGTGCCAACATTAAACTGTCTTAAAAGAATGGTCTAAACACTCTGGCTCAGAATTAATTTCTAAATGTTGGCAGAGCACAGATGTACTTCTGGCAGCAATATAAAATTGCAGGGAGTATCCTACTTCTCCAACTATCTATCTGTGCAAATATCATCATCCATGTATATTTACACAGAAGGCCCTCCTTCCTCCCCATCCTGGCTACTACAGCACCACTCCTCCTGAGAGGAACAGGGAAAGAGAAGACTTCCCACCTCTGGATGGATTTGAAAAACTCAGGTGACTAAATCATCTCAGAATGGCTCATGTTTTATTTAAACAGGGTCCTGCCTGCTGCTGGTGGTCATGTCTAATCTGCTCCTGTGCCAAGGCAAAACATGCCCGATCTGTCCTGACGTGTTTGACATCCCCCTGGAAACTCTTAGAGACCTGCTTCTCAATGCCTCCATGCTGTCCCGCGATATCGCTAACCATTCCAACATAATGTTCAAGGAGTTTGTAAGTACTGTGGTAAGGGTTGTTTAGTTGCTAAATCATGTACAATTCTTGCGACACCATGGACTGTAGCTAGCCAGGCTCCCAAATGGAACCTTCACTTAAGTGACAGCTATATTGTCCTTTCAACAAGAAGGCTGCATCAGCCAAACTTCATATAACACAGACTCTAGGTCAAAGACACCATCAGCTCATAAGATGTGGAAATTGAAGAAAGGATCAGTTTTGTGAAATCTCAAAGGTTCCTAAGAAGTGCAATAATTTTTCAATTTCCTTTCATTCATTTTCTTTTGTAAATTTTCAAAATAAATGATCTTGTATTTGTCAGTCAAGAATGCCATAAAAGAATACAATAGACTCAGTGGAATAAACAACAGAAATTTATTTTAACAGTGGAATAAACAACAGAAATAATTCTCACAGTTCTGGGGGCTAGAAGTCCCAGATAAGGGTGCCCGCAAGGTGAGGTTCTGGTAAGAATTCTTTCTTCCCAGGCTGGATTTCCCATGCATCCTCACACAGGGTGGTGGTTGGGGAAGAGAGAGAGAATAAAAGACACAGAGACACAGAGAGAATTCTCTGGTGTTTCGCTTCATGAAGACACTAAACCTATTGAATCAGTGTTCCACCCTAAGAGCTCATTTAACCTTAATGGGCTTCGCTGGTGGCTCAGATGGTAAAGAATCTGCCTGCAATGTGAGAGACCTGGGTTCTATCCCTGGGTCTGGAAAATTCCCTGGAGAAGGGAATGGCAAGCCACTCCAGTATTCTTGCCTGAGAACTCCCATGGACAGAGGAGTCTGGTGGGCTACAGTCTATGGGATCCCAAAATTTCTGAACACTTTTCAAAACACAGTACTTTGGCAGTTAGGGCTCAAACACATGAATTTGAAGAACACATATTCAGTCCATAATACTACCTGACATAAAGCACTTTTAGGTGGGACTGGGGAAAAGGAAGCATGTTGATTTTTTGGTCCTTCAGTGTCTCTCTGGGCTTTCTTCTCCAGGCTCAGAGTAAATAGCCAATGAGAACTGCTCTGCAGTGACTCAGTGGACAGAACATGTTAAACAAAGCTGAAATCCGTTCACAAAAACAAATAATGGTAGTTTTTTTAATGCTACAAATTATTGTTTTAAGATTTGCAGTGAATAGTTTTTGAGCTACAATAGAAGGAGTGTTTACAATTGGAAACAATTATTCTCTTTCTGATGAAGGTATTTGAAAGTTGCATGTTAATTCTCTTAGGTCAATCAAAGAGCACACAGTAGAGCAGACAGCTAATAAAAAGTGGTGCTAAAGGTTTCTATTAAATTCACGTAGTTCTTTTTACTCACTATTTTTGCTTCATCCTCCATTTTTGACTGTCCAGTTTTTTTGCAACTCTTCCACATTTTCTCTTTAAATATTCATAACTTTCACTACAAATTAATTTTTCTCTATCAATGTGTTAGCTAGATTTTTCTACTTTTATTATTCTCAGTCCATTGCTTAGTATTTCCTATAACTTTTTGCCATGTTTTTATGAAGTACCATTTTGCCACCATAAGCAACATTGTATTCTGCACCTAGGAAGAAAACTAAGGTTTTTGGTGTGTGGATTCAGAGAAAAGTCAAGGTCATAACTGCATAACTTTTTGTAAGGGAATATATTGGCTCTAACTCACAGTAAACAAGAGATTAAATGGTTGAGTATAGGTGCATGCATGCATTCTAATTCACTTCAGTTGTGTCCAACTCTTTGCAACCCTACTGACTGTAGCCCAAGAGGCTCCTCTGTCCATAGCATTCACCAGGTAAGCATACTGGAGTATGCTGCTGTACCCTCTTGCAAGGGATGCTCCTCACCAAGGGTCAAACCTGAGTCTTCTTACATGTCCTGCATTGGCAGGAATGTTCTTTACTACTACGTCACCAAGTGTTGGTACAAAAATACTATATTTGGGTCAAATGCTAAAAAATAAAAAGAAAAGAGATTAATAAAATAGTGAAGGGAAAAGTTAGAAAAATTAGATATAAAATCATTTTTATAGAGACAATGTATAGAAAAATAGGAAAAGAATGACTTTCAAATTTTGTGATGCTCCCCGTTAAAAAAATTGCACAAATGTCAAACATGTTAATGTTCCTGTAATGGGTTCAACTACTGAATGCACAACAACCCTAACTAATTGCCTGATCACTTTCAGAATGAAAGATATGCCCAGGCCAAACAGTACTATATCAATGAAACCATCTCCTGCCATACCAATAACATCCCTACTCCCGAAGAAAGAGAAAAAGCCCTAAAGATGACCGTGAGTCTTTCACCTGGGTTTTTACTGGATCAAATGAAACAGTATGTAGGTTACCAGGATTCAGATTATTAGAGGTAATGGTAAATGTACATGCAGAAAAAGGTGGAGGAACGGTAAGAAATTGAAAAGAAATTATATTGTGCATTTGATTAAGCATGAGCAAAATCAAGGGATGACTAAAGATCTGTAGTAGCAAGATAAATAACAGATCTATAAAATGTCCATGCAGACAAGTTTAGTTCAACCAGTGCATTAGACACTATTCTGTACAAAAACAGGAAATGAATGGGAACTTCCTTGTGTAAAATATAAGACTGAAAAATTCATGAATATGTAAGAAACACACTCCAGTTTTGAGTACTCCCTGTTACTAGTACTCCCTGTTAATCCTACTCAGTTCTTTGTTCTTAACCACTAAAAGAGTTCATGGTTGTAAAGAAATCAAGCATATTAACTAGAGATCTTCAGCCCCAGGGATTTTCATGCTGAATTCTGGTAATAGTAGTGAACTAGGGGGGAAACCCTCCATTGCAAACTCCACTGATGCTGTTACTAAAGACAACGCTGTGCCATTTTCTGCCAGGAGAAATGTCAACAAAACAGACTCTTCTGATATCAGCAGGAGGTTGGTGTCGGGATCAGCTGAGGAGAGAAGCCTGTTTAGGAATGTCATGTCTTCTTCCTTGTCTCTTTGTTGTAATATCGTAAAACAATTACTGATCAAAAGTCAATACGAATGATTTGTCTGATTCATTAATATGAATGGAGGGCAATGATGTGGGCACAGGTGGAATCCCTCTTTCCTGGGTCAGGCACTGCAGGCACATACTGACATGCCATAAAATACTTAGATTTCTCTCATGCAAATATACAACATAAAAGAACCCACTGAGTGGTTGTAGAATTTCAGAGGAAAAAAAAAAAATCTTGTTATATATTAGACCTCATCAGAAGAATTAGTTTCTAACATAACCTAGATTTTTAATAATTCAGCAAAGTGTGAACTAATAGCTTACATTTTATAATTTTGCAACTTTTACTACCTTCAAATATCTCTGCATACACATAGAAAAAAAACAAAAGTTTTTTAGGTCGGCTGCTCTGAGCAAAGATCACATGTTACCAAAACCACTGAATTATGATTATTTTAATGAGACTCTTTCTTCTGGTTGCTTAGAATGAAGACCTTAGTCAGTTTATACTCGTATTACTGTACTCCTGGGATAGACCTCTGTATCATCTAGTCACAGAGCTGCGGATTAAGAAAGAAGTCTCAGCAACTATCCTCTCAAGTGCCAGAGAGAATGTGAAAAAAGTACAAGAACTTGAAAAATTCATAGAGAGGCAATTCAGCCGCGTGAGTGTCCTGCAAAGGGCTTTCTTGCTTTGTTCATGAATGAAAGAGGGGACCTTTGTAATGCATAAGGTGTTTTGAAATATCTCATTTTGTAAGAAAAAGATTCATGACTTTTATATGCTAGACTGCTACTACATAAAGCAGGAGCCTGGTCATTCATAGTGATAGACTCTACTGCAAAGGAATCAGAATTTCACCGCAATTTCTGACATGTGCAGCCTTCCCTGCATTGCACACAATTCCACCAAAAGCTTGCCTCTTCCTGGGCACAGGTGGTTGAAATATATTCAAGAGTAAGAGAACTAGAGAACAGAATTTTCAAGATGAGCATTTTCTTCAAAGTAACCCAGGACATCTGCTATTGAATTTCCACTTGTCTTCTTTCTCTGTTCTCATCAAATCAAAGGATGAGAATGGGAAGGAAGAAAAGAGAAAATAAAAACTAAACTTGAGTTATGTTTCTAAATTTTAGATTCCTAATAGTTTTCTCATAGGCTGGCTCCAAAATCCGTATCTAGAGAGTTTTATATTCGTATGTCTTCCACAAATCTTATTGTGATAATTAGAAGCAAAAGAATAATAAGCCAATACTACTAAAACACATAAGTCATTATCTTTTGGGTATTCAGATTATTTTTCCAGTAAGGCGGCTGACTGAGAATCGCATAGTCTGGTCAGAACTCCCATCCCTGGTGTCCAGCGATGAAGGTATTCGTCATTCTGCATTTTATAAACTGTTCAAGTGCCTGCAGAGGGATTCACATAAAGTTGACATTTATACCGAGATCCTGTTGTGCCGAATCAACAGCTCGTGCTAAACCCACATCCATCCCATCCATCTCTGAAGTGGTCATATGATCTATCCCATAGCAAGCTTCTTTAAAATTTATAGCTTTTTAGTGCATGCTCTGTGAAATTGTTCTCCTCTTAAAAAAAATAAACACAGACTCTGTATAGATATCAAACTCTAAGAGGGCAATTTCTTAACATTTTTTATCTTCATTTAATTGAAAATCAAAAGAAAACCCACCCCTACATTGAGAGAATGAAGCACCTATTAAAATTAGTCACAAACAGTAGAAGCTGGCATTACAAAGAAAACCATTAATAGATTACATAAGAATCACAGCAAATTATTCTGGGTCAAGTTATTAGAATCAAAGTATTAGACAGTTGTTAATGGTTCTGGTCATGCTACCAAGAAGACTGAATTTTCAGAACTTTTTATGAAACCCAGCCATGACCTCTCAGCCAACTATCACAGTGTCACGCCATACAATACACATGCTTTGCACCTTTGTATAAATAGCATGAGGTATACTGAACTGTCTAAAGATTGTTAGGATGCTGTCTTAGTCCTTCTGGGTTGTTATAACACAGGCTTAAAAACAATGGAAATGGATTTCCACAGCGTGGTCATGCAGGGTCCATTCTGGTCACATACTTCTTACTGTGTCCTCACATGGGGGAGGGTTCAGGAGCTCTGTGTGTTTCTTATATATAAAGCACTCATCTCATTGAGGAGGCTCCATCCTTAAAACTCCTTCACCTCACAAAGGCATCACCTATGGACACCATAAGCATGGGAATCAGGATTTCATCATATGAAATTCTGGGGGACACAAAGGTGGAGTCTATAGCAGATACGAACATGAACTGGCTCATCCTCCTCCAGGGGCTGTCTTCACCCACACTCCACTGCACCCTCATTTCCTGCATTAGGGCTTCCCTCGTGGCTCGGATGGTAAAGCGTCTGCCTGCGATGGAGCCCTAGGTTTGATCCCTGGGTTGGGAAGATCCCCTGGAGAAGGAAATGGCAACCCACTCCAATACCCTTGCCTGTAAAATCCCATGGATGGAGGAGCCTGGTAGGCTACAGTTCATGGGGTTGCAGCGAGTTGGATATCATAAGCATGGGCGTCAGGATTTCATCATAAGAAAATTCTGGGGGACACAAAGGCTGAGACCATAGCAGATACAAAGGTGATCTCGCTCATCCTCCTCCAGGGCTGCCGTCACCCATACTCCACTGCATCCTCATCTCCTGCATCACCTTGCACCCATTCCACACATTCCATCATTCTGGGTTTCCCAAGTCCACGTCAGTCGAGTCAGCTGCATCTCATTTTCAGCCTATTCAATGTTTCCCTCTCCCCTGCTGAGGCCCAGGACACCGACCAGGGAGTGCAGATGTGTCCATTTCTGCAAGGCTCCTTCTCTCTCCCTCTCTGGATCTTCATTCCTTGGGCCACGTTGGAACAGGGAAAGTTCTGTTCAGAGATGAGAAAGTTCTGACATCACTGACTTACATGGTGCTGTTGTAGCCCTTTCTTGGCCCAGATGGACTGATCTGAGATTCCTCCTGACTAACAAGTGTTTCCCTTGTGGGGTATCCTTGTGATTTTCCAGGACATTCAGAAGTTGGGGATCCCCAAATTCAGAGTTTCCTTTAATCAGGGGAAATGTTCTGGAACCCACAGCTCCCCACCTGCAGTAGTCACCAGAGCCTCTCGGTTTCCCTCACTCTGCAAGCACCACCTGGAGAATATTAAGCAGCCCACAGTCAGCTACCTACTAGCTGACCCACAGGAAACCCATGTATCACAAACAGTCTGAACAACTGATTGGCAGAAATACTGGTGTGCATCTGTCCTCCACTGTGTATTCTGGACAATTGACTAACTGGTCACATAGACAGTGAATAGATCAGAAAGCTGGATTCAAAAACACATTTATCTGAGAAGTGAGATGCCATTCTCTCTTCCTTTTAGAGTAACTATCCTAGTCATTAATTATTTTGCCTTACAAACATGCCCTAATCATTCCCGAATTATAAAATCCTCCAGATAGACTCTCTACTGAGACTGGAACAATGTGACTGGATTAGGGATGCTCACCTTGTTCAACAGCCTCTAAACAACCTGAGATGAGGGCCAATCTCTTGACTGGCTCTCCTAAGAAGTCAGTGATGTTGCTGGGCTGGTGTTGCAGCATCTTTAGGGCTTCAGCAGTAATTCCTCTGAAACAGAAAGTGAGAAATCAAAAGGTAGAAGGGAAGGGAATGAATAAGAGAGAAGAAAGAGAAAGGAAGAGAAAGGAAGAAGGAAGAGAAAGACAAAAGGAAGGAAAGGCAGCAAAGGGAAAGTGAGTCAAGGACTTGGGTAGTGAAGGATGAAATGCTGTTAGAACACTTTATTTCGCAGCACTGTTTATAATAGCCAGGACATGGAAACAACCTAGATGTCCATCAGCAGATGAATGGATAAGAAAGCTGTGGTACATATACACAATGGAGTATTACTCAGCCCTT
>SJYF01000444.1:1013748-1030678 GCA_006410515.1 Procapra przewalskii
GGAGAAGACTCGAGAGTCCCTTGGACTGCAAGGAGATCCAACCAGTCCATTCTGAAGGAGATCAGCCCTGGGATTTCTTTGGAAGGAATGATGCTAAAGCTGAAACTCCAGTATTTCGGCCACCTCAGGCAAAGAGTTGACTCATTGGAAAAGACTGTGATTCTGGGAAGGATTGGGGGCAGGAGGAGAAGGGGATGACAGAGGATGAGATGACTGGATGGGATCACTGACTCGATGGATGTGAGTCTGAGTTGGTGATGGACAGGGAGGCTTGGCGTGCTGCGATTCATGGGGTTGCAAAGAGTCAGACACGACTGAGCGACTGAACTAAACTGAACTGACCACATTCTGTCTTATAGGTAATTATCTGAACGACACCAGTTTCCACTGCTTTAATTCAGTTCCCTTGGGTTTACAAAGGCCGCACCAACTACCCCGAACTTCCTATTTACTGAGAATCAACCATGGCAGAAACTGGTATTTTTCACAGACCAGCTTATTTGCTCCTTTTGAGGTAAATATTACAATTAAAAGCAAATACTCAGCCTCTTGTATTTTGTATAAACTGACAACTGGACAAAATCTTAACTGCTCTTCCAGATAAAACTTCCTTTTGTGTTATTTATTTATTTTTCTTTCAGAAAGAACTTGCATTCTAAATAGCTTTCAGGTGAATAGAAACAGGACTGATATGTTAACTGGAAAAAAAAAACACTGTTGCAGGAAACAAAAGTAGACAAATCACACATCTGTGTACGTCAAGACTCATTTTATTGGAAGCTGTGGGCTCAGACAGTAAAGAGTCTGCCTGCAGTACAGGAGACCTGGATTCCATCCCTGGTCAGGAAGATCACTGGAAGGGGGCATGTCAAGCCACTCTAGTATTCTTGCCTAGAAATCCCCATGGACAGAGGATCATGTTGGGCTACAGTACATGGTGTCGTCAGACCATGGAGTCATAAAGCATTGAACACTACTGAGCAACTGTGTATAGCAAAATTCCTCAAAGTGACATACTGACATTTAGAAACAGTTTCTCTCACTAGTGTGCTTAACTACGACTCCTGCTTTTCAATCAAAGACCAAAGATAAAAGTAGTATTCCGTAACAATCAAGTAATTATTTCTATCAAGGAATTTTTCTTAAAGCTAAGCTAGAGAAATACACTGTGAGATAGAGCAGATAATTAGAAGTAGAAGAGATCCAAACACGGAAGCTGCACAACCAATCGATAATTTTCTTTTCAGGAAAAAGAAAAAAACCTCAGTTTGGGATCATGTTTTATACAGAGATTTGCATATTCTTTGGAAATATAAAGGATTTTCTACTCTAATTTCCTCATTTAGTTGAGAAAACCAAAGCCTAGAGAAGCGAAGATTAGTTTTCTAAGTCAAAGAACAGTTATGTTAAGATTCTATGAGAACCCAGTGACAGGCCTTAGGGTCCAGTTGCTTCATCTTTAGGCTGAAAGGCTGGAGATTGGGATACCAGTAATGGTGCCATCTTCAGACTGAATTGCTTTTATTCAGGGAATAAAAATAGGGAAGGTAGGGAAACCTCTATCTTTGCTCTTAACATCCTCAACTGATCACATAAAATCCACCATCTATTGGTTTAAATGTTAATTACATCTAAGAACATATCTTCCCAGGTGAGCATGTCAGATAACTACAATTTGAAAGAAATGTACAGTTCTATGGAGTATGTTACCATGTGCCACTGGAATTGAATATCTTTGCTACCTGTTCCAGACTCATGACCTAGGAAGGGAAAACAAGATTGACAATTTTTTTCCCCCACTTAACCATATCCAGTGTTTTAGTGCATACAGGCTGCTATTACAAAATGCCAGAGGCTGGGTGGTTTATAAACCACATTGTTTATCACAGTTCTGGAGGCTAGAAGTCCAAGATCAGGATGCCAGCATGGTTGAGTGAGTGAGGGCCTCTTCCAGGTCATATCCCTATTTGGAAGGGATGAGCAAGTATTTCAGGCCTCTTTCACAAGAGCCCTAATCCCATTCATGTGGGTTCTGACCTCATTATCTAATTATTTTCAAATGGTCCCACCATCTAAAATCATCACTTTGGGGATTAGGTTTTCAACCTGTGAAATTTGGGAGAACACAAGCATTTAGACCATGGAACCCATTGAGGAAACTCTCTTGGAACCCAGTGCCTCATCCGTATTGAATGGTCTGTGGTGCTGATAGGACGCCAAGGACTAAGCAAGCTGAATAAGGATGAGCAGCCCCAGGCAGAGGGTCTGAGATGGCAAACTCCTTGATGGATTTCACAACAATATATGAGTGTCTCCAGGGTCTTCCTTGGTTATCAGTCATTGAGTAAACCCACCCCTCCCCATATATGTTGCTATTTGAAATATGAGTTAATTACTGAGTTAGTAGACAAAAGAAGAAAAGAGCCTTTGAGAGATACAAATTTTATAGTGGAAGGTCCTCAGGACTTTATTTACTTCAGATAGCAATTACAAGTTTGGGGATCTCCAAGACCATTCTTGGGTTCCACAATCGGCTAAGACTCCAAGAGCTCACTGAAAGCTGTTATACACATGGTTACGTTTTACTGAAGATCTTTGATTTATTTTTAATTCTTTTTTTAATTTTTAGTACAGTATAATTGATTTACAATGCTATAAATGTCAGTTCTTCTTGAACTGTGAACATGTTACACATATGCATATATGTGCTCTTGTTTAGACTCTTTTCCCATGCAGCATTTGGTAGTTTTAGATGCTATACAATAGGTCCTTATTAGTTATCTATCTTATATATAGTACTGTGTACACATCCATCCCAATATCACAATTTATCCCTCCTCTCTTCCCCCTGGAACCATAAGATTATGTTCTACATCTTGACTGTCTTTCTGTTTGTAAATAAGTTCATTTGTAAAGTCTTTTAATATCTCACATGTAAGTGTTATCATATGTATTTGTCTTTCTCTGACTTAACTGTACTTGGTATGACAATGCCCAGGTGCATCCGTATTGCTTCTGATAGCATTATTTTGTTCCTTCTTATGGCTGGGTAACATTACTTGTATATCTGCACCACATCTTCGTCTGTTTCTCTGTTGATGGGCGTTTAGGTTGCTTCTGTGTTCTGGCCATTGTAAACAGTGCTGCAGTGAACACTGCTGTGCTTAGTCGCTCAGTCGTGTCCAACTATTTGTGACCCCAAGTATTGTAGCCTGCCTGGATCCTCTGTCAATGGGGATTGTCCCCATGGACAAGAACAGGCAAGAGTATTGGAGAGGGTTGCCACCCCTTTTCCCAGAGGATCTTCCCAACCCAGGGATCAAACCCTGGTCTTCCACATTGTAGGCAGATTCTTTACCATCTGAGCCACCTGGGAAGCCCTGATGAAGCAAAGAACACTGAGGTGCATGTATCCTTTCAAATTATAGTTTTCTCCTGGTATATACCCAGGGGATTGCAGAGTTTTGAAAGACAGAGATTAAAAACTGCCCAGGAAAAAGGCATATAGGCCAGAGTCAGAGTAAGTGTGAAGCACGGAGCTTTTACTCTCCCCGGGTGTCATGGGCAGCTGTGTGTTCCCAGCACCGATGTGCCAGCAGTGAGCACTTGCAGACACGGGAGCTCACTCCAGGCTCCGTGTCCAGAGCTTTTACTGGGGCTCCATGTCGTAGGCCTAACTGATGCTCCATACAGCTAATCTCAGGCTCAAACCTCTCTAGAGGTGCAGCTGTTACTGAGTGACCAAACCCCCTATCCTAAATCACATTGTTCATGTGGCCCAAAGTTTTTGCTCTAAATCTCATTGTTTGCATCCGTATCAGGCTGTCCCAAGACCCTCATATAAACAATAGCACTTCTCTCAGGGTCAACCTTTGACACCTTTAGTCACCCTTTCTGAGAGGAAACAACCTAAGGGTTTAGAGAGGAGCTCCCAGGAAAGAAGGGCAAAGTACAGACTTCCCTTTGGATGAGGCTGAGCCCTTCACTACACAGCCGGGTGGCTGGATTTGCCTGAGGAGACTCCCCTGTTGTAACCCCACAATAAGAAAATGTGAAGGGACAGACATTGGTCAAGCACTTATCTTCTTCTGGTCTTTCTCTGAAATGTTTTTCTTGCATATCTTCATTAATTCTCATGCAACTCCATGAAGTGGACTCTAGTCTGAATGACATTATGGAGGGAAGTAAATTAAGGCTGGCCTAAAGATTCAGAGCTAGTGAGTGGTGGAGTGGGCGTATGTACAAGGGCTACAGGACTCCAAGGTTCAGACTTAAAGCCACTACGTGGCGAAGATCCCAACACCTCTTTTTTTAGTATTTTTATTCATTTGTTTCTTAGTTATAGCACATCTCCATCTTCCACCTCTGTTGTGGCCTGTGGGATCTAGGTCTATGAGCAGGGATTTAGCCCCAGACCCCCTGCATTAGGAGCAGGGATCCTTAAGCACTGGACAATGGGCAAAGTTCCAACACCATTTCCATTTGGAGTAAATGTTCACATGCAAGTGCACATCCAAAGAAGATTGTTGAATCAATATTGTCCAGTCCTGCCATTCTGTTCCACAATACATATAAATTAAGCAAGTTACAACATGGAACTCTTCTTGCAATCCATTTAAAAGAATTAAATAAAACACAGAAAGACATGATGACTTACTATAAGCTCATGATGCCATGATCAAAGAAGGCTTAGGCGACGGGAGCATTTCAAATGGTCTCTTTGGCATCCCAGAAATCTGTACACCCTGGGGCATCACACAATAATAAGATTCCAGATGGTGAAAGGCATGCCTTTCTTTATCAAAGAGGGCCAGGACAATTCTGAAATGGGAGGTGGGAAAGAAGACCAGTATTTAAGACTTCAAATACAAATGCTTTCTCCGAGAGAAAAATTTAGAAAAGAAAACATATGAATGTTGAGAGTCTGAAAATTGTTTCCCTAAAATCTCTCCCCGTGAGCACACATCATGGAAAACTTCGTGTACCCCAGAATACCCTGCTTTGGTAACACAGTCTGACTGATCCAGTATTTTAATGATTTTCTTAATTTTGTGTGAAACTTTCATGAACTTCCCATGTGACCAATGGTTTTGATAACTGATAAATCAGTTGAAATGGGGTTCCTGAAAATGGAATGGACAGATGAGAAATGTAATCTGAAGTCTAAGTGAGGGGGGTTCAACACACAGTGGGAGAAAGGATTTTAACTTTTCTGAGGAACGGTGCTTGGTGAGATGTGGTCCTCCAGGTTCTATGTGAAGGAGCCCACTCCCTGCATCAACTGAGGACAGGGAAAAGGATGGAGTCTAAGCTCTGATGGCAAGACAGAAGTGTTTCAGCCCACAGCCCTTCATTATAGACAGAGCGACAGTATCCAAAATAGGATGCCAGCTACAGCAATACAAATGACCAAACGATGGAGGAGCAACACAGACCTGTTCTAAGCAAGCCAAGGGGTTCTTAGTGTGAAAATACTGACGGCGCCCCCACCCCTTACTTCTTAGTTCTACTTTTGTCTGAGAGAAAAGTTCCTCCGAGAAGGATGAAGTTCACATTCCCTCCAGGGAGTCAACTGGGGGGCTTAAGCCATAGAATTACTATTTGGATCTAGAGTCATTTTCCTAATCATACTGTGTCTCTCACCCCTCAAGTAGTGGACTTGGAAACAGCATTTACAATTGTGATTTTAAAGAGATATTAAATACAGATGTTCTTCTATTTTACTGTCTGTAAACTTTAGAAACAGATAATGTGAAATTTAACATTTAAAACTGCCTTACTCAGAGGATTATTTTACACTGATTAGAAAGTAAATTACCCTTAAATAAATTTGACCAAAGTATTGTCAGAGCTTCAGGGTACATATACTCTTGCAAATACTCCACAGCAGTGTTTTTAATAAAACAAAAAAGGCACTGAATTGATACCATTATAATAGTTGATAAATGAAAATCTAAGTTAATTAATCAATTGTACCATTCTTACAGAAAAACCAAATATATTCTAGTGTCAGGGGGATTTGCTTTGATTTGGTGCTGGTTTATCCCCCTGGGTTGATGGTCTCTTGAGCATCTGGTTTTACTTTTTTGTTGCCTATGCCACTTAATATATCACAGTCCTTCAAATTTGTGGATTGTATGGTCAAAAAAAAAGCATGGACCATCTCCTGGTTTTGTTGTATGGGGGTAAGTTTTCAAACTTTTAGTTTAGAGGAGGAAATAGGCACCCCATTTCCATAATTGGAAACTTCCAACACCAGCAGGTACAGCTCAGATAAGGTGGGATATAAAGAAAACAAACAAACAAAAAGTTGACTCACAGCATGTTCCTTAAAGGAAGGGGTGTGTGTCCAGCTTCCTTTTTATTGACACTTACAATTAATACTTGAGTAAAGCCGTTTATAGTATCCATGGAGGGGTAAAGTAGGGCAGGTTGGGAGAATACATCTGCAGTCAAGCATTAAGTCTCTGGGGATGGGAGAGTAGGAGGACTTCAGCTTTAGTTGAAAGAATTTGCCTTTGCTTCTAATTTCACGGCCTTCTTTAGCCATGACATAGCATAAACAGAAGATGGAACTTAAAAAATTAATAAAGAATGCAGAATGGTTTTGTTTCTGCAAATGCCTTAAACAAACCATGTGTTTCTGTTTAATGCTGGATAAGCTCCAACTGATGTCTAGATCCTTGTCAAAATATTTACTTTTCTGTGGGATTTTTTTTTTTCCCTAGTGGGCCATTCTGAAGCCATGGCCTCAGCTCTGGACCTCAAAGTTGCTGCCAGCTTCATTAGAAAAGCCATTGTGTTGCCCCTCCCCTATTTCCATTCAAATTAAATCTTAATTTGTTAATAATCATTTTGGGCCAGAAAATGATCAATCTTAGTACCAAAAAACAGAACAAACTCAACAAAGAGTTGAAGGAAATTCACCAGAGCAACTACAAGGACAACAAATATTGGAAAAAATAGGGATACTTTGCTCTTTGGGTATCATGTAAACAATAACAGCAAAATAACATTTCTTTTTCAGCCGCTGTGGACATCTGATGTGAGTGTGCAAGACCCCTGGAGAAGAAGTCTTGAAAATGAAAAATGGTACTTTATGCTACTTTGGTTATTTTATGTAACTCAGTAGGCCCATCGAAAGTAAAATACATATGCCATGAATTATAACATTATAATATTCATTGGAAGGACTGCTGCTGAAGCTGAAGCACCAGTATTTTGCCCACCTGGTGTGTACAGCTGACTCATTGGAAAAGACCCTGATGCTGGGAAAGATTAAGGGCAAAAGGAGAAGAAGAGGACAGAGGATGAGATGGTTGGAAGGCATGAGTTTGAGCAAAGTAAGGGAAACAGTGAAGGACAGGGGAGCCTGGCATGCTGCAGTTTATGGCGTGGCAAAGAGTTAGGACTTAGCGACTGAACAACAACAACAATGAATTGTAAATACATCAAGACAGTAAATAAATAAACTTGAATGATTTTTTTCTTACCTTTTTTACTAACAAGTTTAATCCATAATTAAAGGCACACGGAATGATGCCAGAGACTGCAAAACAACTATAAAAGTAGGAAAGAAAAACAAAAAGCTTAGAGATAGTACCTATTTAACTGAAAAGATGAATGAATTTTGTCAAAGTAAATAGTTGTATTGGAGAAAACTCTTGAGAGTCCCTTAGACTGCAAGAAGAGCCACCCAGTCCATTCTAAAGGAGATCAGCCCTGGGATTTCTTTGGAGGGAATGATGCTAAAGCTGAAACTCCAGTACTTTGGCCACCTCATGTGAAGAGTTGACTCACTGGAAAAGACTCTGATGCTGGGAAGAAATCGGGGCAGGGGGAGAAGGGGACCACAGAGGATGAGATGGCTGGATGGCATCACCGACTCAATGGACATTAGTTTGAGTGAACTCTGGGAGTTGGTGATGGACAGGGAGGCCTGCCGTGCTGCAATTCATGGGATCGCAAAGAGTCAGACACGACTGAGTGACTGAACTGAACTGAAATGAAAAATGAAATCTCTCATACCTCTGTATAAGGATTTAGTTTCTCCTTTTCTGATTTTTAAAATTCAATATACCAATTTTTCAACAACTGAGTAAAACGCTCACTCCTTCCCAGCCTTCCCCAAGGAGTGCTGAAACTGAACCACAAAGATCTGGGTTCTGGTCCTGGGTCTACCTGCTTCTGATGCTAGGTTTATAAGTTAGTCTTTGCTGTTTAACAAATTACCTCAAAACCACAGTGCTTTAAGACAACAATCGCTGATCGGTGCATTGGTTCTACCCTCTCAACTGGCTTGCTGGGACTGATTGATATAGAATAATCTCATCACGTGTCTCAGGCCTGTCTGAGACAGGCCTTCCAAGAGGCCAGCCCAGGCCTCATCACCTCCAGGGAGATGGATTTCCAGTAGGAAGAAAGGGCAAATGCAATGCACAGCACTTAGCAAGGATCTATGAACCACACTGGCTGGTGTTTGATTGGCCAAAGCAATCATATGAGTAAGCTTAGCCAGAGTACAAGGGGATGTATAGGGAATAACCCAGGGACGTGTAAATGATGGTGAGGGTGGGGGTCTTTATTGTAACAATCTGCCAATTAACCCCTCAAGGACTCATTTTCTTCATCCCTAAATTGGAGAACATAAAAATTTGAATTTCTCTAAAAAATATTTTGGAAATTAAATGAGGAATTATATATGGATGCTTTGAAATATGCAGAGAACTCCATAATTATAAAATACTACCATATTTCTAAAGAAATCCTTGTTCTGGGTTGCTTTTTCCCTCCAAGTATGATTATTATTTTTATTTTAGTTTTATATAATATGTCCCAACAAATTAAAAACATATTGACCCCTGGGAATTCCTTGTGGTCCAGGGGTTAAGATGTCACTCTTCACAGTGGAGGGCCCAGATTCAGTCTCTGGTTGGGGAATTAAATCCCGCAAGCCTTACGGCTCAACTACACACACACACACACACACATACACACACACACACACATACACACACGACAATATTGACCCAATATAAAACATTTAAATTTAATAGCAAAGTCACTACTTTTTTAAACTGAAATTTTAAGATTTCGGCCAGACATCTAGGTAGTATTCATCAATTTAGCAAACAAAAAATCTGATGTCTTGCCAACTCTTTACAGAATTAAGACTTTTACATATTTGACCAAAAGAGGTGGCCAGTGTAAAAAGCTGGCTTTTATATGGTATCTGGATATTACATCTATCTAACACTAAAGATTTTGAGTCACTATTGATCCATTAAATCCTTCTATTTCATTTTGTTTTTAAAAGATGGTACAGCTGCCTGCTTTTGAATTACCTTAATTATTCTAAATTATGCCCTGAGATTAAAATGTCTCTTTCTGAGAAGAGTGACCTTTTCCTTGCCACACCCAATGTATCATCTTCTTCACTAAATTTCTTATAGCAATATAAGTTCTAATTTTTAATTTCTCAAACCCACTGTCCCCAGGAAGTAGAAGCTTTATGGAAAAATGAGTACCCTGTCTTAATATAGTGTCCCCATATGGCTACTGTTCTTAAAGACCCAACTGACCATTCTCTCCTACCATGCAGAACTTTATCCAGTACACATTTTTACTTTTTTTTTTTTTTGTGGTTCTCTTCTTTTTCTCCAATTTCAACTTTAACCACCTTGTTTTCATTTTATTCCCCTATTGTGTCATTAGCCACAGGATTTCTTAGCAAACATAGGAAATTCAATGTAAACTTGAGTGATGCTCTATGATAAAGAGGAGAAGGCACTGGCACCCCACTCTAGTACTCCTGCCTGGAGAATCCCATGGCTGGAGGAGCCTGGTAGGCTGCAGTCCATGGGTTCACTAACAGTCAGACATAACTGAGCGACTTCATGTTCACTCTTCACTTTCATGCATTGGAGAAGGAAATGGCAAACCCACTCCAGTGTTCCTGCCTGGAGAATCCCAGAGACGGCGGAGCCTGGTGGGCTGCCGTCTATGGAGTCACAGAGAATCAGACACGACTGAAGCAACTTAGCAGCAGCAGTAAAAATAGCAGCTATGATAAAGAATACAGCTTTGAGATATAAATCAGAATCATTAAAAGAAACATGATAATTGTTTAAAAATAAGTTAGAATGTGGTTATCCTAAGGCTATATAATTCTTTAACCACATTTATCTTGATGAAAAGTTTGAGTTAGGTATTTGATAGGACTCAAATGTTTTATTTTCTTGGGCTCCATAATCATTGCAGATGGTAATGCAGGCATGAAATTAAAAGACACTTGCTCCTTGGAAGAAAAGCTATGAAAAAACTAGATATGTGTTAAAAAAGCAGAGACATCACTTTACCAAAAAAATGACTGTATATTCAAAGCTATGGTTTTTCTAGTAGTCATGTATGGATGTAAGTATTGTACCATAAAGAAGTCTGAGCTCTGAAGAACTGATGTTTTCAAACAGTGGTGCTAGAGACGATTCTTGTGAGTTCCTTAGACTACAAGGAGAATAAACCAATCAATCCCAAAGGAAGTCAACCTTGAATATTCAAAGGAAGCACTAATGCTGAAGCTCCAATACCTTGGCCACCTGATCTGAAGAGCTGACTCATTGTAAAAGACCCTGAGGCTGGGAAAATTTGAGGGCAGGAGGGGAGAGGGGTGAGGGAGGATGGGACGGTTGGATGGCATCACCGACTCGATGGACATGAGTTTGAGCAAACTCCAGGAGATAGTGAAGGACAGGGAAGCTTGGTGTGCTGCAGTCCACGAGGTCACAAA
Organism: Procapra przewalskii; assembly: GCA_006410515.1. NCBI lineage: Eukaryota > Metazoa > Chordata > Mammalia > Artiodactyla > Bovidae > Procapra > Procapra przewalskii. The sequence continues at coordinate 1,024,535 of SJYF01000444.1, forward strand.
TATCAGAGATGACTTAGTGACTGAACAACAAGAAGAACAAGGCCTTACATGTGAATATGAAGTTTAATATTTATGAAATATAAGGAGTCTTACATTATACATATAGAATAACTTCAGTACATGTGAGTTGTAATAAAGGCTAATCACAGCACAATTAAAAGGCCCAATGTAATCACAATTCTTTGATTTGTTGTTACTACCGGTTTCTAATTGTTGTTGCTGTTCAGTTGCTAAGCGAGTCTGAATCTTTTGGGACCTCCTGGGCTGTAGCCCATCAGGCTCCTCTGTCCATGGGATTTTCAAAAAAAAACATACTGGATTAGGTTGCCATTTCCTTCAGCAGGGGATCTTACCTGTAGAACCCAGTGCTCTCTCCCAAGGTCATGTGAGGAGGCTTGTCTCCAGGACAGACAGGAGTGGAGGGTTCACTCCTAGGCTCATGAGACCATGTGTCTGCCCGGAAGTCCACTGATAGGAAGGACACAGCTGCAGGGGGCAGGTGAGATGTGTGAGTCACAGGCTAGGGATCTTTTGCTGCTTTTGCCTGGCCCTCCCAAAGATAGGAGAGAGCTGAAAGAATTCAGCATCCTTCTCCAAACGTGTGGCATCCTTCCCCAAACCTGCGGCACTCTTCAGATTTTTAAATGTCTTTCTTTGTATAAGCTCTTCCCCAACCTTGAGTCCTGTCCCCTTCCACTCCCAGGGAGCTCCTCCAAATCCTATCTCACTTGCTTTTTGAAAATTCTTGTGACTTTCCCAGACAAATCAGCTCTTCTTTCCTTTGGGTTCCTATATTAGGTTTTACTTACATTCAAAGAAATGACTACAACTGGACTAATTGTTTATTAACATATTTATCTGTTTCTCATGAAAAATTTGGGACAAGCAAGATTAAATTCAAACAATAAACCTTCATAAAATGTAACAAATATATATTTAATAAATGTATGTTGAACAAATGCTCAAAATACATTATTTATTTATAAGTTGGTTATCAAGGTCATTTTTCATGCCAAAATGTTTCAGGATAATATTAAATTTTTATTAATGTAAAGGAATAAAGTAGTAAACTCCAAATCAGTTAACTATTTTGCAAATATGAATAACTTCAAAAATTTCATCTATAAACACAAATTCTTAAGATAAAGGAATCCTTGCAAAATATCAAGAGTTTTACTTAACATTCAACTGTTTATTATGGATCCCCACTGTGGCAAAGGGCAGAAGGTTTACTAGGAAAGTCTGAGGAATCTTACTTTCTGTCATTCAAGGTCAAATGCCTGTTGGATAAATATTACAATCTAGACTCTCTGTCTTTCCCCTCCTCTGTCAGGAAAATTTCACAAGTCATCAAGTTATTCAGATATACATCTTCATAGATTCTCATGCCAGTAATACAGGTGAAATAAGAATATGAAGGACCATATAAAAATGTATGGTCAAAGTTTCCCTCTACTTTTTTTTTCCAAGATGTAGGTTATTTTTTCAATTGGCATATAAGATCATACACGTTTTAGGTATGCAACACAATGGTTTGATATTTGTATATATTGCAAAATTATCACCACAGTAATTCTAGTGTTAATTTTCTAGTGTGACCCATCATCACACACTGCTTCAAATTTTTCTTGTGGTGAAGACTTAAAATCTACTCTCTTAGCAACTTTCAAGTATACAATACACTATTATTAATTATAGTCACCACGCTCTGTCTTATATCCCTGTGACTTATTTACGACTGGAAATCTGTATCTACTTCACCCATTCTGGCTTCCCAACCCAAACCCTGCCTCTGGAAACCACCAAACTGTTCTTTGTGTTTATATTTTGTTGTTTGTGGGTATTGGCTTTTGAGTCCTCATTTAAGTGAGATCATATAGCATTTGTCTTTCTCTGACTTATTTTGCATAGCATATTTTGCCCTCAAAGTTCATTCACGCTATCACAGAGAGCAAGATTTCTTCATGGTAAGTCCATAACTAATACATTATGATTACTTGCATAATCCTGAGGATAATGTTGGTTAGCTCTACACCCTACTCATCCCTCATGGTGAACAAATTGTTGATAGTGGTATAATTCATGTAAGTTACCCTTTAATTGTTCCCTGTCTGTTTGCTTGACACCATTTGGCTACCTGGCTGCCTGAACCTGACCCCCAGTGTCCAGTGCAAGAGCAAACGTCATTTGCATCTGGCTGTGAGGTGGGACATGAAACAGCAGCTATACTTTGGCAAGAACTATTATGATTATATAAAAATAAAACTGGAGTGAAGTAAATACAATTTTTACTAAAGAAACCATATAGTATATTAGTTTTTAAATCAAAAGTGCAATGCAGTGACTAAATTTTGTGGAATTTAATGCTTCACAATTGCTTGCTATTTCTTTTCTTGGCCATTTCAGTTCATATAAAAAAATTATTTTAAGAAATGAATATTTATAACTATTTATAAAAATATAAAACAAATCTATCGAAGATGCTATCCAAAATGGGGGGAAAAAGACTATTGTCACTTTATAATTGGCAAAGCAAAGAACATCACACTAATAAAACTTAATTAAATCATTAAATATTTAAAATGAATTAACTCTTGCTTATTTAATGGTTCCCTTTTATGTAGTTTAATCCCTATTATAAAGTCTATACATAAAGAAAATTCAAATGTAAAACCAATCTATTTAATGTATTCCCCTCAATCAAAAATTCCATTTCCTTTACCCTTCCTGAATTTAAATCATCTCAAAACTACCTCTCAATTTATCTTTCGCTCATATCAGAAAACACTTAATAAAATAGGGTTACAAATACATCACTTACAAAGCAGTTGCATCTTTAAATATAACTCATTCATTTTACATATTTCATTTCATTTCACTAATAAGGTATAATAATATTGTCCAGTTTAGAATGAATGTCGTATTTCTGGTAGATGAGATAATGGATATTTATGAACTCCATTTTTAACATCACTCATGACCAACTATATAGATATGTATGTCTTCAATATCCTTCAGAAATTATTTCTAACAGTGAGACATAAGAGTTTTACTTTGAATAAAAGGCAGAATTAGATACATAATTACCTTATTTAATAAAAATACAATATATTTGCCATATTACTACATAGATTTGTATACATCTATGGAGAAGGCAATGGCAACCTACTCCAGTACTCTTGCCTGGCAAATCCCATGGATGGAGGAGCCTGGTAGGCTGCAGTCCATGGGGTCTCTAGGAATAGGACAAGACTGAGCGACTTCACTTTCACTTTTCACTTTCATGCATTGGAGAAGGAAATGGCAACCCATCCAGTGTTCTTGCCTGGAGAATCCCAGGGACGGGGGAGCCTGGTGGGCTGCCGTCTATGGGGGTCACACAGAGTTGGACACGACTGAAGCGACTTAGCAGCAGCACATCTATAAGATAAGCACTTCCCTTACATTATACTACATATATTTAAAAAAAAAACAAAAATAAATAAATACCATAAGTAACCAAACACATCACAAAATACACAAGTATATTCCTGGGTTGCTCTACCTGACCAAAGAGTGGCAGACTGAGCATTTCCTCGTTTCTTGGTTTATTCCCTTGTGGCTCAGCTGGTAAGGAATCTGCCTGACCTAGATTTGATCCCTGGGATGGAAAGATCCCTGGAAAAGGGAAGGGCTACCCATTCCAGTATTCTGGCCTGGAGAATTCCAAGCCCATGGGGTTGCAAACAGTCAGACATGACTGAGCGACTCTGACTTGCACTACACTAAAACTGGGCTTCCCAGGGGACTAGGTGATAAAGAATCCACCTGACAGTTCTGGGGACGCGGGTTCAGTCCCTGGGTCAAGAAGATTCCCCGGCAGTGGGAAATGGCAACTCACTCCGGTATTCTTGCCTGGAGAACCCCGTGGACAGAAGGAGCCTAGCAGCCTATAGTCCACACAGTCACAATAGAGTTGGATAGGACTTAGTGGCTAAGCATGCAAGCTCTGCTCCGATGCTAGCATTATTCTGCTTTAGCAGGAAGAAGGAATTATAACCCTTACTGGACCCATGGTCTGGATAAGTTAGGAAATGTTTTCTCCCTTCAAAACTTTCAAATGCCCTTTGAATGACAGAAAGGCTTTAGACTCCGCAGTCTGGAAGCCCAAACCCGAACTTTCTACTTTCAAGCCACTGATCTCACTTCTGACTATCGGCTTCTCTCACCATCCCGTTTGTTGCCTGAACCAAACACTGAAATCAGTTTACAATCATCCAGATCTGCCAGTGACATCTTTTCCATCTCTCCACGTGGCCTCCCAGTACTGGCCCCTCACTCCAGCTTCTCTGACCCTCCCTACTGTCCCTGCAAGCAGCCTCCTCATCGCAACCTGGCTTGAGTGGGTATTCACTCCCTTCTCCAGGGATCTTCCCGACCCAGGGGTCGAACTCATGTCTCCTGAATTTCAGGAAGATTCTTTACTCTCTAGCCACCAGGGAAACCCTGCCCCTCTCCTGGTTGTATTATATTAAGTTGTCCAAAGGGTTCATTGTGCTTTTTCTATATCATCTTACAAAATCCCAAAAGAACTTTCTAGCCAATCCAATATTTTTAGTCTTTTATTTTCTTAGTCTCCTCAGTACTCTGCAGAGAAAGCAGGACTGCGGTACTTGGTACAGTACTTGCAGAGAAAGCAACAGAAACTTTTCAGAGAAGGAGTAGTGTCTCAGAGCATAACGATCTACCTCAGCAAAGTTCCTCTCCAAATGCACCCCTTCAGTTCAGTCGCTCAGTCAGTCCAGTCGCTCAGCTGTGTCTGGCTCTTTGAGACCCCATGGACTACATGAACCACTGCAACCTGCTGCTTTACTTTTAAAATGAACAACTAAAATACGAGAAGAGCCATACACAGTTTCTCCTTCTTTCATATGCTTAACAGGCACCGTAGTTATACCTAAGGCTGCAGATGTCTGGTTTACAATCAAAAAATGCATAATTTGTGGATAATGTTAGACTGGGCTTACCTGGCAGATATGCTAGGAACAAAAATCCTGCTTTCGTATTCTTCCTCAAATTTTCTTTAACTTCACACCTCCTTCAACGTTCACCATTCCTTAAGGATATAATCCAAATTTTTCAATGTGTCACATGAGTCCCCTGACGATCTGACCCTAAATTACTGTACACACCCCAACTACACAGCCAGTGCTCCAGACAAGATGGACTATTAGGAGCATTCAACTCTCAGCCGCTCTCTGGAAGAGCTCACTCATTCAAAGACATGCTTTTGACATGACATGCCTACTACTCTAAAAATGTCCATTATTCAGGCATCTCTCAGATTTCAGTGAATAAGGAGATATGCTTTATGCCTAAGGTACTGGAAGCTTTAACACGTAAACAGAAAAAAAAGGTCAAAAGTGAAAGTTGTGAAATACTGAAGTGTTCAAGTGTGTCATTTCATAACTTTAAAAGGGCTTCATAAGCTCCCTGGGGTTTCCCTTGTGGCTCAGATGGTTAAGTATTTGCCTATAATGCAGGAGACCTGGGTTCGACCCCTGGGTCAGAAAGATCTCCTGGAGAAGGAAATGGAAACCCACTATAGTACTCCTGCCTGGAAAATTACATGGAGGAGCCTGGTAGGCTACAGTCCATGGGGTCACAAAGAGTCAGACATGACTGAGCGACTTCACTTTCTTTCTTTCTTTCTCATATGCCCAAGTTTTAGAAAATGAAAACATTGATTAAAATATACATTATTATCTGTTTGTTGTTTAGACATTTATATTGAGTTTTATAAAGGGATTATAACTTTTGAATTTGCTGTTTAACCAATCAAAAAATGGGCCAAAGAATTAAATAGGCATTTCTCCAAAGAGGACATACAGATGGCTAACAATCACATGAAAAGATGCTCAACATCTCTCATTATCGGAGAAATGCAAATCAAGACCACAGTGAGGTACCATTTCACACCAGTCAGAATGGCTGCGATCCAAAAGTCTACAAGCAATAAATGCCAGAGAGGATGTAGAGAAAAGGGAACCTTCTTACACTGTTGGTGGGAATGCAAACTAGTACAGCCTTTATGGAAAACAGTGTGGAGATTCCTTAAAAAATTGCAAATAGAACTGCCTTATGACCCAGCAATCCCCCTGCTGG